>JARQOD010011329.1:0-23824 GCA_033576555.1 Oophaga sylvatica
CTCTCTTTTTTTTAAATTGGAAAAATTAGTGGGGTTCCCCTTTTGGGGAAAAGGGGGGAAAAAATTTAAAAAATTTTAGACTCTTTAAAAAGTTTTTCTCACTGGTACGGTGGATGACCACCCCTATGCTTTTTTGGGGTTTTATAAATTTCGAAGATTAAAAAATTTCGTACCCCCAATAAATTTCCCCCCGTGGAAGTATGGGCCTTTTGGGAATAGCGGGGGAAAGGAAGGAGTAAAAAATAAAAAATTTTTCTGAAATTTTTTGAAAAAAAAGTTTTTGAATATGCATTGTATTTTAAAAAAATTTTAAAAAATGTTTAAAATTTTCCCAAAAATTATTTTATGCAAAAAAAAAAAAATTTTTTAGTCTCCTAAGGGGGAAAAAGGGAAATTTTTTTTTTAAAAAACCTTTGTTTGTTTTGTAATCTCATGCGGGGGGATGTTGGGGACAGAGTCCTGATTCCCCGAGGGATCATTTGTTTTCGGGGTGCAGCAGTTGGGGGATCCCCTTTTTTTTGGCCAAACAAAATTGGAATGTTGAGCTTGTATTACCCCCCCACCCCCCTGTTGGGCTTCCTGGGGCAAAGTTTTTTGGGCAGCAAAGCCAACGTATTTGGGGGGGGGGTTTTGGTTTAGGGTGGGAAAACCCTAGCCTTATTGTTTCTCCTGATGAAAAAAAACTGTTTTTTTTTTGAAAAAGAAAAAAAAACCCGTAATGAGGCCCTCACGGGAATGGGTTTGGGCCCTTAAATCTTGTTCTCTAGAAACTTTCAAAAACCCGGTGACAGTTTCCCCCTTTTTTTGGGGGTGGAAATTTTAAAAAAAATTTTTGGGGGGGGCCAAAAAGGTATTCGTGAGGAGGGGTTTAAATTTTTTTGGTTTTAGGTATTCGGCTTGTAGTTAAATGTTTTTCAATTTTTTTTAGGGGTTTAAAAAATTTTTTTTAAATTGAAAATGTTTTTACAAAAAAAAAAAAAAGAAAAAAAATTTTAAATTTTTGTGTACAAAAAAAAACAACCCCCCAAAAAAGCCCCCTTTAAATTTTCTTTTTTTTGGTTTTTTATACCAAATTACTATACCATTTTTTTTATTGAAAAAAAATCCCCAACTGAAATTAAAACAAGAGATTTTTTTTTTTGAATTTTTAATTGGTGTTTTCCCTCTTCGGGCCTTTATCTTTCTGGATAATTTAACTTTTTTAAGGCCCCCTTTCCCCCTTTTTTTAAACCGGGGGTTTTTATTTTTTGGCAATAAAAAGTTGATACAACCCCCCAAATAAGAAAAACCCCCTTGCCACCGTCCCCGGGGAAGGGGGAAAAAACCCCGGGAAAACACCAGAATTTTGGGGCATTTATAGATGGACTTTTTTTGGGGGTGCTTTTTTTAGGCCCGGGTTGGGCCCCAAAATTTTCCCAAAACCCTTACCAGGGCCCGAATACCCCCCCCAGTTGTCTGCTTTTTTTTTGGCGGGTTGTAAAAAATAAAAGGGGGCCCACTCCGTTTTTTTTTTAAAAAAATTTAAAAAATTTTTTTATAAAAAAAAACCCTTTCGAAGCGGATGTGAGGTTGCAGCCCCCAGGTGTCAGTTTTGGGGTTTATCAAAAAAACAGGGGAAACCCCTCATTTTTTAAATCTTTTTATGTGAGGGTTTTTTAGCTGGTAAAACTTCCCACTCCCCTTCCCTTTTTTGCAGCAGAGGTGTAAGTGAAGGAAAGTATTTGTCCCCCTAGCCAATGTTTTAACCAGAGGAAAATTTTTACTTCGGTCACGGACCCTGTCATTGACGTGTGGGAGTCCTGCACTTGACCCGGGGTAATCTTCCCCCCGTTCAGGCCCCCCGGGGTTTTCCCCCGTCATACATGGCACTGCGAGAAAAAACCCGCTTTTTGGGATGTCTAATCCAAAAAGTAAGGGCCCCGAGTCACACTTGCGAGGTGTCGAGAAGCTCACAAAGGGTCTTTGCATAAAAACCCCGGGAGTAGGGGGGTGGGGTAAAAGTATTTTAGCGCCACACCCCGGCCCCAGGGGGGGGGTGTTGTCGAGAGATCGGGGAGTTTCTCGCTCACACTCGCAAGTGTGACCCCGGCCCCCCCAAAAGACTTTTCCCGGGAATCCCTGTTCGGGGTCCTCACAAAAGTAGAGTTGTAGGGTCCCAAAACCCCCCCCCCGGCCGCGGGGCAGTCCCCATTTTGGCCCTGTCCCCCGTCCGGGGGGGATTTTCATTTTCCCCCAATGCGAAACAGCGCCCGGGCCCCCCTGTCATTTCAGAAGGGGTTTTTTACCGTTTTTCCCTCAATTCCCCCCATGACACCCCCCCAGAACCCGAAACCTCCCCCCCGGGGGATAACCGGAAAATACCATGGGAACATCACGGGCCCGAAGCGGTTTGTCCTTCCATATTTTTTTAGGTTGTCATAATTGTGTTCTGTGCAACAGGAAGTGATGGGTTTTAAAGGGGGGGGGGAGTCAAGAAATCCGTTTTAGGGGCCCCGGGGTTGCAGGGGTCTGCTGTGCATGGGGGATTTGGGGGGGGTTTATTTTTGGGGGGAAAAAGGAGTTTACAGTAGAGAGGGGGTGTTGGGGGTTTCAAGGGTTTCGAGCGGGGTTTGTGTGTTCAGGTGTTTCGGGGCCTGTGTGTAGAGGGGTTGGAGCGGGGCCCCCGGGGTCAAAAGGGGCTGGGTCGGGGCCTTTTGTTGGGGGTTTTGGGGTTCGGACGGAGCCCTGGTCTGCTTGGGGTACGGAACGGGTCCGATTGGTTCGAAACGCCCCTTTTTGACAAAAGGGACAGAGCGAGCCGGTGTGTACAGGGTTTACGAAAAGGAGCACTGTGTGACGGGAAATGTATGGGTGGCAGAGCCCTTTTTGAGGGGCGAGCCACAGAGGGGAGGTGTATGGAGCGAGGCATTTGGGACAAAGGGTTTTTAGGTGGAGCCATGTTGTATGGGGAAAGGGGGGTGGCCGGTTTTGTACAAGGTGTAGCAGCATACCGCAGTTTTACAAGGGGTTTTCGGGTGCCCCCCCCTGGGGGTATGAGTGGGGGGCCCCCTGTGTGGGGTGACGGACGGGCCCTGTGTGTAGAGGTTAAAGCGGGAAAAAATTTTTGTAGGAGGTGTGTGGGGCCATTTGGGGGACGAGGCGGTGTAGGTTGGGGGGGATTCAAAACCTCCCAAACCCCTTGGTCCCGCGTGACAGTCCCGATTTTGAGAGTCTGCCCCCCTGTCCGGCCGTGGGGCTTACTTTTTTCCCCCCGACAGGGGAAAAAAAAAGGGGGAGGCCCCCCCGGGGGCCCTTTAAAAAATCGCATTTGGGGTTTTCCCCCGAAATGAGTGTGGAAAATCCGAAATGAGGTTTAAAAATTTGGGGGGAGATTTTTTGACAGAACCATGGAGGCACCCCGGGGGAAAGCTTCAGATCCTACCCGGGCCTTTTTGACAGCGGGGGTCGCCTTGGTGGGGTGGCCCGGGTATGTGAGCGGGTAATGATATGAAACCCGAACCCCGGGGGGTTTAGGGTCTGTTTTCTTTCCTTGTTCCCCTTTTCCCCCTTTTTTAAATTTTTTTTCTTTTTTCTTTTTTCTCTGTTCTTTTTTTTTCCCCTTTTTCTTTTTTTTTTTCTCTCCTGTTCTTCTTTTCTCCCCTTTTTTCTTTTTCTCTTCTCTGTCTTTTCTCTCTGTTCTTTCTTCCCCTTTTTTCTCTCCTTTCTTTCCCTGTCTTTCTTTCCCCTTTCTTTCTCTCTGTTCTTCTTCCCTTTCTCTCTCTGTTCTTCTTCCCCTCTTTCTTTTTCCCTTTCCCCATTCTCTCTCTTTTTTTCTCCTGTTCTTTCTTCTCTCTGTTTTTCCTTCCCCTTTCCTCTGTTCTTCCTTTCTCTCTTTTTGTTTTCTTTCTCCTTCTTCCCCTCTGTTTCTTTCTCTCCGTTCTTTCTTTCTTCTCTTGCTCCTCGTTTCTTTCTCTTCTCCTGTTCTTTTCCTCCGTTTTCTTCCCCCTTTTTTCTCTTCATCTCTCTCCTTTTCTTTCTTTTCCCCAGTACCGTAATGTGACCAAAGGCACCGTCCCGTCAGTCGTGGATCAGCGTCTGATGCATTGGTGGATATGGGGTGAGTTGGAATGGGTGGGTGGGCCCTGAATTTCGCTGCTGCCGCAGAACCTTTGCCCTTCCCTCTAAAATTGGGATTTTCGTACGGACACACTTATTGTTCGTGTTCCCCACCTTACCCTATATTTGCCCATCTACCATTTATCTTAGTAAATAAAAAGCATGTGAAACTCGAGCTCTTTCTTATAGGGGGTAACAAAGAAATTATGCATCACATTCGACAAGGAGAAAATCTAAACTATATTGAAAGGGGGGGTCCATGAAAAAAGTCCGTTTTACGATGTGTCGTTCAAGCATCAGGTCCTGATATAGTTAATGTTTATACTGAAAAAAAACAGTTCACGGGGTGGGGAAGAAAAGAGAATGGGAATAATTCATCCAAAAGCAGATCCAGTCTGCCCAAAGAGCAAGCGAAAAGTAGCCCGGGGACTCGACACTTGTTAGCACACGAGCACGACAAAGTCACTTCGGTTAGCACAGGAGCACGCCGAAGACACTCGGTTAGCACCCGAGCACGCCGAAGACACTCGGTTAGCACCCGAGCACGCCGAAGACACTTGGTTAGCACCCGAGCACACCGAAGTCACTCCGTTAACACACGAGCACGTCGAAGACACTCGGTTAGCACCACGAGCACGCCGAAGTCACTCCGTTAACACACGAGCACGTCGAAGACACCCGATTAGCACACAAGCACACCGAAGACACTTGGTTAGCACACGAGCACGCCGAAGACACTCGGTTAGCAACCCGGGCCAGCCGAAGTCACTCCATTAAACACACGAGCACGTCAAAGACACCGGTTAGCACACAAGCACACCGAAGACACTCGGTTAGCACACAAGCACGCCAAAGACTCGGTTAGCACACGAGCACGCCAAAGACACTCGGTTTAGCACATGAGCACGAAAAGTCACTTGGTTAGCACACGAGCACGCCGAAGACACTCGGTTAGCACACGAGCACGACAAAGTCACTCGGTTCACACAAACCGAGCACGTCGAAGACACTCTGTTAACACACGAGCACGCCCAAGACACTCGGTTAGCACCGAGCATGCCAAAGTCACTCCGTTAACACACGGCACTCGAAGATACTCGGTTAGCACACAAGACATGAAGACACTCAGTTAGCACACGAGCACGCCGAAGACACTCGGTTAGCACCCGAGCATGCCGAAGTCACTCCGTTAACACACGAGCACGTCAAAGACACTCTGTTAGCACACAAGCACACCGAAGACACTCGGTTAACACACGAGCACGTCGAAGACACTCGGTTAGCACACAAGCATGACGAAGTCACTCGGTTAACACATGAGCACGCGTAGACACTCGGTTAAACACGAGCATGCCAAGACACTCGGTTAACACACGAGCACGTCGAAGACACTTGGTTAACATGAGCCGATGAAGTCACTCAGCACACGAGGCCCCGAAGATACTCGGTTAGCACACGAATACAACAAAGTCACTCGGTTAGCACATGAGCACGACAAGTCACTTGGTTAGCACACGAGCACGCCGAAGACACTCGGTTAGCACACGAGCACGACAAAGTCACTCGGTTAGCACACAACCGAGCACGTCGAAGACACTCGTTAACACACGAGCACGTTGAAGACACTCAGCACACGACACCCCGAAGATACTCGGTTAGCACACGAATACAACTAAGTCACTCGGTTAGCACACAACATCCGAAGACACTGGTTGGCACACGAGCACACCAAAGCACTCCGTTAACACACGAGCATGTCGAAGACACTCGTTAGCACACGAGCACGACAAAGTCACTCGGTTAGCACACGAGCACGTCGAAGACACCCGATTAGCACACAAGCACACGAAGACACTTGGTTAGCACACGAGCACCGAAGACACTCGGTAGCACCCGGCACCCGAAGTCACTCCATTAACACAGAGCACGTCAAAGACACTCGGTTAGCACACAAGCACACCGAAGACACTCGTTAGCACACAAGCACGCCAAAGACTCGGTTAGCACACGAGCACGACAAAGTCACTCGGTTAGCACACAAACCGAGCACGTCGAAGACACTCTGTTAACACACGACACGACAAGTCACTCGGTTAGCACAGGAGCACGCCGAAGACACTCGGTTAGCACCGAGCACGCCGAAGACACTCGGTTACACCCGAGCACGCCGAAGACACTTGGTTAGCACCGAGCACACCGAAGTCACTCCGTTAACACACGAGCACGTCGAAGACACTCGGTTAGCACCCGAGCACGCCGAAGCACTCGGTTAGCACACAAACGAGCACGTCGAAGACACTCGTTAACACACGAGCACGACAAAGTCACTCGGTTAGCACAGGAGCACGCCGAAGACACTCGGTTAGCACCCGAGCACGCCGAAGACACTCGGTTAGCACCCGAGCACGCCGAAGACACTTGGTTAGCACCCGAGCACACCGAAGTCACTCCGTTAACACACGAGCACGTCGAAGACACTCGGTTAGCACCCAGCACGCCGAAGTCACTCCGTTAACACACGAGCACGTCGAAGACACCCGATTAGCACACAAGCACACCGAAGACACTTGGTTAGCACACGAGCACGAAAAAGTCACTTGGTTAGCACACGAGCACGCCGAAGACACTCGGTTAGCACACGAGCACGACAAAGTCACTCGGTTAGCACACAAACCGAGCACGTCGAAGACACTCTGTTAACACACGAGCACGACAAAGTCACTCGGTTAGCACAGGAGCACGCCGAAGACACTCGGTTAGCACCCGAGCACGCCGAAGACACTCGGTTAGCACCCGACACGCCGAAGACACTTGGTTAGCACCCGAGCACACCGAAGTCACTCCTTAACACACGAGCACGTCGAAGACACTCGGTTAGCACCCGAGCACGCCGAAGTCACTCCGTTAACACACGAGCACGTCGAAGACACCCGATTAGCACACAAGCACACCGAAGACACTTGGTTAGCACACGAGCACGCCGAAGACACTCGGTTAGCACCCGGGCACGCCGAAGTCACTCCATTAACACACGAGCACGTCAAAGACACTCGGTTAGCACACAAGCACACCGAAGACACTCGGTTAGCACACAAGCACGCCAAAAAAAAAAAAAAAAAAAAAAAAAAAAAAAAAAAAAAAAAAAAAAAAAAAAAAAAAAAAAAAAAAAAAAAAAAAAAAAAAAAAAAAAAAAAAAAAAAAAAAAAAAAAAAAAAAAAAAAAAAAAAAAAAAAAAAAAAAAAAAAAAAAAAAAAAAAAAAAAAAAAAAAAAAAAAAAAAAAAAAAAAAAAAAAAAAAAAAAAAAAAAAAAAAAAAAAAAAAAAAAAAAAAAAAAAAAAAAAAAAAAAAAAAAAAAAAAAAAAAAAAAAAAAAAAAAAAAAAAAAAAAAAAAAAAAAAAAAAAAAAAAAAAAAAAAAAAAAAAAAAAAAAAAAAAAAAAAAAAAAAAAAAAAAAAAAAAAAAAAAAAAAAAAAAAAAAAAAAAAAAAAAAAAAAAAAAAAAAAAAAAAAAAAAAAAAAAAAAAAAAAAAAAAAAAAAAAAAAAAAAAAAAAAAAAAAAAAAAAAAAAAAAAAAAAAGCCGAAGTCACTCCATTAACACACGAGCACGTCAAAGACCACTCGGTTAGCACACAAGCACACCGAAGACACTCGGTTAGCACACAAAGCACGCCAAAGACACTCGGTTAGCACATGAGCACGAAAAGTCACTTGGTTAGCACACGAGCACGCCGAAGACACTCGTTAGCACACGAGCACGACAAAGTCACTCGGTTAGCACACAAACCGAGCACGTCGAAGACACTCTGTTAACACACGAGCACGCAGAAGACACTCGGTTAGCACCCGAGCATGCCAAAGTCACTCCGTTATACACGAGCACTTCAAAGACACTCGGTTAGCACACAAGCACACCGAAGACACTCAGTTAGCACACGAGCACGCCGAAGACACTCGTTAAGCACCCGAGCATGCAGAAGTCACTCCGTTAACACACGAGCACGTCAAAGACACTCTGTAGCACACAAGCACACCGAAGACACTCGGTTAACACACGAGCACGTCGAAGACACTTGGTTAACACATGAGCACGATGAAGTCACTCAGCACCACGAGCGCCCGAAGATACTCGGTTAGCACACGAATACAACAAAGTCACTCGGTTAGCACATGAGCACGACGAAGTCACTTGGTTAGCACACGAGCACGCCGAAGACACTCGGTTAGCACACGAGCACGACAAAGTCACTCGGTTAGCACACGAACCGAGCACATCGAAGACACTCGGTTAACACACGAGCACGTTGAAGACACTCAGCACACGAGCACCCCGAAGATACTCGGTTAGCACACGAATACAACTAAGTCACTCGGTTAGCACACAAGCATGCCGAAGACACTTGGTTGGCACACGAGCACACCAAAGGCACTCCGTTAACACACGAGCATGTCTAAGACACTCGGTTAGCACACGAGCACGACAAAGTCACTCCATTAACACACGAGCACGTCAAAGACACTCGGTTAGCACACAAGCACACCGAAGACACTCGGTTAGCACACAAGCACGCCAAAGACTCGGTTAGCACACGAGCACGCCAAAGACACTCGGTTAGCACATGAGCACGAAAAAGTCACTTAGTTAGCACTCGAGCACGCCGAAGACACTCGGTTAGCACACGAGCACGACAAAGTCACTCGGTTAGCACACAAACCGAGCACGTCGAAGACACTCTGTTAACACACGAGCACGCCGAAGACACTCGGTTAGCACACAAGCACACCGAAGACACTCAGTTAGCACACGAGCACGCCGAAGACACTCGGTTAGCACCCGAGCATGCCGAAGTCACTCCGTTAACACACGAGCACGTCAAAGACACTCTGTTAGCACACAAGCACACCGAAGACACTCGGTTAACACACGAGCACGTCGAAGACACTCGGTTAGCACACAAGCATGACGAAGTCACTCGGTTAACACATGAGCACGCCGTAGACACTCGGTTAACACACGAGCATGCCAAAGACACACGGTTAACACAGGAGCACGTCGAAGACACTTGGTTAACACATGAGCACGATGAAGTCACTCAGCACACGAGCGCCCCGAAGATACTCGGTTAGCACACGAATACAACAAAGTCACTCGGTTAGCACATGAGCACGACGAAGTCACTTGGTTAGCACACGAGCACGCCGAAGACACTCGGTTAGCACACGAGCACGACAAAGTCACTCGGTTAGCACACGAACCGAGCACGTCGAAGACACTCGGTTAACACACGAGCACTTGAAGACACTCAGCACATGAGCACCCTGAAGATACTCGGTTAGCACACGAATACAACTAAGTCACTTGGTTAGCACACAAGCATGCCGAAGACACTTGGTTGGCACACGAGCACACCAAAGGCACTCCGTTAACACACGAGCATGTCGAAGACACTCGGTTAGCACACGAGCATGACAAAGTCACTCGGTTAGCACACGAGCACGCCGAAGACACTCGGTTGACACACGAGCACATCGAAGACACTCAGTTAGCACACAAGCACAACAAAGTCACTTGGTTAACACATGGCCACGCCGAAGACACTCGGTTAGCACACGAGCATGACGAAGTCACTTGGTTAGCACACGAGCACGCCGAAGACACTCAGTTAGCACATGAGCACGACAAAGTCACTCAGTTAGCACACAAACCGAGCACGTCGAAGACACTATGTTAACACACGAGCACGCCGAAGACACTCGGTTAGCACCCGAGCATGACGAAGTCACTCGGTTAACACACGAGCACGCCGAAGACACTCGGTTAACACACAAGCACGCCAAAGACACTCAGTTAGCACATGAGCACGACAAAGTCACTTGGTTAGCACACGAGCACGACAAAGTCACTTGGTTAGCACACAAGCACGCCGAAGACACTCGGTTAGCACACAAGCACGCCAAAGACACTCAGTTAGCACATGAGCACGACAAAGTCACTTGGTTAGCACACGAGCACGCCAAAGTCACTTGGTTAGCACACCAGCACGCCGAAGACACTCGGTTAGCACACGAGCACACCAAAGGCACTCAGTTAGCACACAAACCGAGCACGTCGAAGACACTCCGTTAACACACGAGCACTTCGAAGACACTCTTCTCCGGACAATCATTTTTCCTGATGTCCCTAACGGTCCAATGGGGCTTCATCAGAGAGGGTTTGCAAGATGTAGACACTTTACACGTAAGTCTGTGATTGGTGATGTCACTAATTGCCACAGTGATATCACAGTCTATATAACCGGTCGTTGATGTCACTGGTGCAGTGAGGTCAGATGTGTTTTTCTTTCATTTCTCTTTAATTCCATGTTTATTTCTTCTTTCTCTTCCTCCATTTGTCACATAAGCTATACATCAGTTTTATTCCTAGAGATAATTTTATTTTATGGATATGAATAAGACACTTTAATTGCCCGAACAGATGGTAATAATGAAAAATACAACAGGAGCGGCTTCTTGGTTATGACAGCGAGTGATTGATGCTAATTAATTCACTCGTAATAAAAATTAACAACAAAGGACTGCGTTTTGTAGAAAATATTACCTTGAAATGGGAAAAAGATACATAAAAAAGCAGTGACTGCAGCAATGCCACATTTTCCATCACTTCTAACATCAAAATCAATAAAAAGGATGGATGTATTTTATTTTATTTTTTTCAATCCATCATTTCAATCAATGACATCTGAAAACTCAACGATAAAGTAAAAATAAACTGGATGTCGGATTAAGCTTTTTCCTGACAATAGGAGATGGGAACTGATCATCTCTTGCTCCCTCTCACTGCACAGTAATTATTATCCCCCATAGAAGTCCATGGGGGAGATTTAATGCACAAGAATTGTGCCAAAAAGCTGCCTCCAACCACATTTATCACTTGTTTTACACCTTTATTTCTCACTCTGGGGTCACTGCATTGTGAAAAATGGATTCTGGCACAAGAAAAAGGATAAAGCATTCTGTACAAAAATGTAATCCAAATTTTTGGCACAGAGTAAGACAACAAATACATTGGCATGCAAAAGTTTGGGCACCCTTGGAGATTTGTGTGCTCAGATAACTTTGACCAAGGTTTCAGACCTTTATCCTGTTAGGGTTTGGCTTGTTCACTATCATCGTTAGGAAATGCCAGATGATGCAAATTTTTCCACAATTATGGCCTTCATGGAAGAGTCATAAGAAGAAAACCTCTCCTGCATCCTCACCATAAAATTCAGCATCAGAAGTATGCAAAAGAACATTGTGGTGTAGTGACCCCTGATGCAGCTAGGGGGCACTGTGTAGGCTCCTCGGGATATGCATGGAGGCATGTGATGGATGGACGTTATGTATCGCAGAGGTGGGTGGCCCTGTGATGGAAGCCTGGATATGTTTTGGTTCAGCAGATCTATTGCTGAGAGTTGTACTATATATTGGGAGGCTTCCAGGTGACTAGGAGAGCTGGGTGGGTCCAGTCACCTACAAACCCACCCAAGGGGTATGTGTCTAAATACCCGGGATAAAACCTGTAAATGGTGTGATGTGGTAAAGGACCTGTGATGAGGTCATGACCAGGTGACCTAACCATGTGATCCTGACCTCATCTGTGGGTGGGGTTACACCTATGTAACAGAAGTGTGTTTGGCACCTGAGAGAGTGTTGTGGGAGTCTGCCAGTGTGGACAGACTTCCATGTGTCCCGGCGGGACATTACAGAGAGGTCTCTGTGTCTGAGGAGTGAGGCTCCAGGCAGGAGCTGAAGTACTGAAGATTTGTATTGCATGTGACTGTAAGGTTTATGATGTAATAAACCTAAGGACTTTTTGCATAAGAAAAGTGTCTCCTGATTACCTCTGAAGCAGCCGAGTGAGTTGAAACCTTACAATTGGTGGAGAACGCGGGCAGTGACCCAAGGAGCACATGTTGCAGGACTGGGAATCAGGAACCAGAGGAGGAACAGACGGTCTGTGAAAACCGTGAGTGTGACCAGTGGTCACAAATAAACTGTGTTTATGTTTATGTGGTGCCTCTGAAGATATGAGGTACCTGAAGAAGCTGTTAAGCAGTGGTGACAGACAGGAGTCTGTGTTATGTGACCGGGGTCATTGAAAATGGAGAAAAAGCATGCTGATAGGATACCTCAGAGGAGGTGTCCGGAAAATCTCTCTGGCCGAGAGTGTAACAGACAGGAGTCTGTGTTGTACTGACGGGTCAGTGAAAGACTGTTTTTTTTCCTTTGTAGGATACCTCTGAGGAGGAGGTCTCCAGGAACCTGTGTGGCTCACAGGTGACGGTCTTGAAAACCGTGTTATGCTGGTCGGGACCAGAGGGAACTATTCGTGAGAGAAAGACTGTATTTTTGTGTTTGTTGGATACCTCTGAGGCTGAGGTCTCCAGGAACCTGTATGGCTGACGCCAACAGGTGATGGTCTTGACAACCGTGTTATGCTGGTCGGGATCAGTGAGAAGAATTAGTGAAAGACTGTTTTTTTTTTTCCTTTGTTGGATGCCTCTGAGAGGAGGTGTCCGGAAATCTCTGTGGCCAAGAGTGTGACAGACAGGAGTCTGTGTTGTGCTGACGGGTCAGTGAGAAACTGTATTTGCTCTATTGGATGCCTCTGAGAGGAGGAGTCCAGAAAATCTCTCTGGCTGAGAGTGTAACAGACAGGAGTCTGTGTTGTGCTGACGGGTCAGTGAGAAACTGTTTTTTTTTTCTGGAACACGTGTGAGGTGTTTGCTGTGGCTCGGGGGAGTCATGAAGGTGACAAGCGGCTGGCTGTGACTCGTGGGGTCATGAAGGTGACAAGCGGCAAGACAGCGCAGCGTGCAGAGACTTGTGGTAGCAGGAGCTACAGTGACTGTTGCAGCAAGAAGTTCTGCAGCAGCCGGAGCTGCAGTAACAGCCACAGCAGCTTAGGAGTAGCATCTGAAGGTGCTGGTTGTTGGTGGCTGCAACGGAAGCGGTGGCAGTACCAGCAGGAGCTGGTGTGGGAAAAAAGGACAGTGTGAACCGAGGCACACAAACTCTTAAAGGGCCAGTACACGCCCTAAGTGAAAGTCACTGTCTAAGGGTACTGTGTGGACTGGGGCCTGTAAGAGCCATGATGTGTACCCCAGTGTTGGGTGGTGTCCCTAGAGGGGGAGGAGTCCCAAAAGGGGGGCGGCAACCCAAAATTGGGATGGTGGCCCAAAAGGGGGCGGAATCTCAAAAGGGGTGGTAACCCAAATTGGGATGGTGGCCCGGAAGGGGGCGGAGTCCCAAAAGGGGGGGGGCAAATCAAAAAGGGGTGGCACCGGTTTTCTCAGTGGACATATCTGAGAAACAGCGGTGTGGGTGTTATACGTATTCCGCATGTGGCATAGACTTCCCATTTGATAACAGCCCACAGATGTGTACTGTAATGTTACATAGGGAAGGAGTCTCTGGACAGTTGGACTCAAAGAGTCAGGTGACTCTTAAAGGAACGCCGCTAGTTCTCTGTCTGACCGAGAAAAAGGTCCAGGTGTGTTGCATCCACGGGCTCACTGTGGACTATTTGGTAGACAGGGTGATGCTTGAGATGTCCACAAGTGTCGAGGATCAAGATGGCGGTATACCACCGAACGTATTGTACCCCTACGAGAGGAAACGAGACTTTGTATTTTTTGAAAGTACATGGGAGGTTGATGAAGTGTGGGGTTGCTCAGAGGAGAGACGGAATGACCCTAAAGGAGCCCTATCACAGCAGGCGGCTGTAGTGGTTCCTTGTCGTGTGAAGTGTGAAAAGGAGGTTGACCCCTAATAGCGATAGTCCCGAGCCCCAGGTGACCAGAAGAAAGTGTGGGTCAGACCAACTCGGGGACTTGGAAGTGACGAGACGTGTGACCGTGGAAAACTGTTTAGCTCCAGCACAGGGTCTGACACCTGTCTAGGTGGGGACGTGTTGTTCCAGGATGACAGGGGGAGTGGGAGTGACTCTTGTGCAGACTGTGACTGGACTGCAAGGGAAAGTGAGTGCAGTAAGGTGGAGCCAAGTAAAAATGGACGATCTTCCTCTCGCCGCAGGGGCCGCGGAAAGGCGGGACAGGCTACATCCTCTAAGAAGAGAAATGATGAGGAAGAGTCAGGGTCAGGTACCGGTCAGGTGACTGTCCTTGATAGGGAGACGCAGAGTGTGCGTGGGCAAGAGTACTCAGCCGAAAATTTAATTGAAGAGGTAATGGTGCGACATGTGCTGACTAGTGTTGAGCATTCCGATACCGCAAGTATCGGGTATCGGCCGATATTCGCGTTATCGGAATTCCGATACTTAATTCCGATACTTTTTCAATATCGTATACCGGAATCGGAAGTTCCCATAATTCTTTGAGAGGCAATGTGATGTTAGTCAGCCAATGATGAATCTTATGAAGTGTGGGCACATCCTGTAATGCTGCGGTCATCTTAACTAATGGCATGGCTGTGATTGGCTGCTGAAATGATGTCAGAATGCACTATAAAAGGCGCCGCCGCCATTTTAGCGTCACTGTGCTGTGAACTCAGTTAGGGACAGAACACTACTCTGCTCACTCTGAGGGACAGTTAGATATAGCGATTTTGTGTACTACTGTGCTTGAGGCAGGCTAGTTTACCAACCGCTGTGTAAAGCTTCATTTTGCCAGTGTTGTTTTAACAGCTCTGTGCAAGGTGTGTGTGTGACAGTGCAGGTGACGCTGCAGTTTGCTCTGCATCCACCGCTGTTTGTAGGCATCTGCACGTGTCACTGACTTTTTTTTTTTATTTTATTTTGTGGAATTGGTGCAGCTCCATTATATTAGAAAAAAATCAAATCTATTAGTGTGACGTGCTTCCATCCGTATACAATACATTGGTTGCAAACACTATAGAAGTACACAAAGGGGCCTTTCACAGCTACTGAACAGTTGTCTGCAGGGTTTACTGTAGTCTGTGAGCTTTTAATTTTGTGAGTGCAGATTACGCTCCAGTTAGTTCTTCAACCACTGCCGGTTGTAGTCTGCTGAGCGTGTGTCACTGCCTCATCCTTCACATTTTTCTCTAATTGGTGCTGCTCCATTTTAGTGGAAAAAAATCTAATCTATTAGTGTGACGCGCTTCCATCCGTATACAATACATTGGTTGCAAACACTATAGAAGTAGACAAAGGGCCTTTAACAGCTACTGAACAGTTGTGTTTCAGTGTTCACTGTAGTCTGTGAGCTTTTCATTTTGTGAGTGCAGATTACGCTCCAGTTTGTTCTTCAACCACTGCCGGTTGTAGTCTGCTGAGCGTGTGTCACTGCCTCATCCTTCACATTTTTCTCTAATTGGTGCTGCTCCATTTTAGTGGAAAAAAATCTAATCTATTAGTGTGACGCGCTTCCATCCGTATACAATACATTGGTTGCAAACACTATAGAAGTAGACAAAGGGGCCTTTAACAGCTACTGAACAGTTGTGTTTCAGTGTTCACTGTAGTCTGTGAGCTTTTCATTTTTTGAGTGCAGATTACGCTCCAGTTTGTTCTTCAACCACTGCCGGTTGTAGTCTGCTGAGCGTGTGTCACTGCCTCATCCTTCACATTTTTCTCTAATTGGTGCTGCTCCATTTTAGTGGAAAAAATCTAATCTATTAGTGTGACGCGCTTCCATCCGTATACAATACATTGGTTGCAAACACTATAGAAGTAGACAAAGGGGCCTTTAACAGCTACTGAACAGTTGTGTTTCAGTGTTCACTGTAGTCTGTGAGCTTTTCATTTTTTGAGTGCAGATTACGCTCCAGTTTGTTCTTCAACCACTGCCGGTTGTAGTCTGCTGAGCGTGTGTCACTGCCTCATCCTTCACATTTTTCTCTAATTGGTGCTGCTACATTTTAGTGGAAAAAAATCTAATCTATTAGTGTGACGCGCTTCCATCCGTATACAATACATTGGTTGCAAACACTATAGAAGTAGACAAAGGGGCCTTTAACAGCTACTGAACAGTTGTGTTTCAGTGTTCACTGTAGTCTGTGAGCTTTTCATTTTGTGAGTGCAGATTACGCTCCAGTTTGTTCTTCAACCACTGCCGGTTGTAGTCTGCTGAGCGTGTGTCACTGCCTCATCCTTCACATTTTTCTCTAATTGGTGCTGCTCCATTTTAGTGGAAAAAAATCTAATCTATTAGTGTGACGCGCTTCCATCCGTATACAATACATTGGTTGCAAACACTATAGAAGTAGACAAAGGGGCCTTTAACAGCTACTGAACAGTTGTGTTTCAGTGTTCACTGTAGTCTGTGAGCTTTTCATTTTGTGAGTGCAGATTACGCTCCAGTTTGTTCTTCAACCACTGCCGGTTGTAGTCTGCTGAGCGTGTGTCACTGCCTCATCCTTCACATTTTTCTCTAATTGGTGCTGCTCCATTTTAGTGGAAAAAAATCTAATCTATTAGTGTGACACGCTTCCATCCGTATACAATACATTGGTTGCAAACACTATAGAAGTAGACAAAGGGGCCTTTAACAGCTACTGAACAGTTGTGTTTCAGTGTTCACTGTAGTCTGTGAGCTTTTCATTTTGTGAGTGCAGATTACGCTCCAGTTTGTTCTTCAACCACTGCCGGTTGTAGTCTGCTGAGCGTGTGTCACTGCCTCATCCTTCACATTTTTCTCTAATTGGTGCTGCTACATTTTAGTGGAAAAAAATCTAATCTATTAGTGTGACGCGCTTCCATCCGTATACAATACATTGGTTGCAAACACTATAGAAGTAGACAAAGGGGCCTTTAACAGCTACTGAACAGTTGTGTTTCAGTGTTCACTGTAGTCTGTGAGCTTTTCATTTTTGAGTGCAGATTACGCTCCAGTTTGTTCTTCAACCACTGCCGGTTGTAGTCTGCTGAGCGTGTGTCACTGCCTCATCCTTCACATTTTTCTCTAATTGGTGCTGCTCCATTTTAGTGGAAAAAAATCTAATCTATTAGTGTGACGCGCTTCCATCCGTATACAATACATTGGTTGCAAACACTATAGAAGTAGACAAAGGGGCCTTTAACAGCTACTGAACAGTTGTGTTTCAGTGTTCACTGTAGTCTGTGAGCTTTTCATTTTGTGAGTGCAGATTATGCTCCAGTTTGTTCTTCAACCACTGCCGGTTGTAGTCTGCTGAGCGTGTGTCACTGCCTTATCCTTCACATTTTTCTCTAATTGGTGCTGCTCCATTTTAGTGGAAAAAAATCTAATCTATTAGTGTGACGCGCTTCCATCCGTATACAATACATTGGTTGCAAACACTATAGAAGTACACAAAGGGGCCTTTCACAGATACTGAACAGTTGTCTGCAGGGTTCACTGTAGTCTGTGAGGAATAACCACACTTAGGCCTTATAACTTTTCTGACTTTCTTTATCAATCTACCAAGATGAAGAAGTCAGTGAGTAAGGCACGTGGTCGTGGTCGTGGCCGTGGATTTGCAGCAGGGAGAGGACGTGGGGATTCTGTGGCTGCTGCCGCACCCAGTGACACAGCATCCACCAGTTTTCCCCGTGAGCGTCCTTTATGCACACTTTTGTAGGAGCTCAGCGTACCCCCCTGCTGCGTGAAGAACAAATTGAAGCCGTTGTTGGTTGGATGGCAGCCAATGCATCGACTTCAATAGCTTCCACCTCCTCTCAGGACCACAGCACTGTTGAACAACCATCAGTCTCTTCACCGCCTGCCAAATTGCCCAGGCAGTCAGAGAGCTCTGTACAGGAGCCAGCTGAGTCTCTGCTTCTGTTCTCAGAATCTGTTGGCTTGCAAACAGGGGCCCAGCCAAGCAGCATTCTGGAATGTGAAGAAGAGGCAGTATGCAGTGATGCGCAACAGCTGTGTCTCTCTGAATCTGAAGAGGCGGGTGAGCCAGTGCCGATGGTCAGCACACCGCAGAACGCATCTGATGATGATGAGACTCAGTTGCCAGTTTCTGTTGAGCATGGTGCTGGCCAGACCACCCAACAACTGCAGGTGTTGGAAGAGGGTAGTGGTGGAGATGATGAGGTCCAAGACCCAACATGGCGTGAGGAACAGGAAGGTGGTGGGAGCAGCTCTGAGGAAGAGATTGCCCCAACGGTCCAAACAGTAGGGAGAGGTAGGCTGCAGACTCGCTTGCCTGTAGCCTCCAGTTTGGCACCCGTTCGGAGCAGTTCTCTTCCAACAGCCAAACCGGGCGCTCCCAGGACTTGCTCTGCGTGGTCCTTTTTTGATACAGTTGCAGATGATATTTGCTATGTCAAATGCAAGCTGTGTAATCAAAAAATTAAAAGAGGTAAAAGTGTCAGTAACCTTAATACAACAAATATGTGGAAACATGTGCGGTCAAAGCACTTTGTTGAGTTACAAAGACACACTGGAGATGTAGGCCAACCTACAGCAGCACCTACATCTTCAGCTCGTGTTGGAGCCTCTTCCTCCAGTTCACACACAACTGGTTCAGCTTCCTCACAGGATCGCCATGGAAGAACCTCTGTCACTGTTGTCCAGAGACACAGTGTTATTCCACCCACAGCTGCAAGTTCCCTGTCATCCTCACACACCCAGGCCACAAAACAGCCATCGGTAGCACAGGCATGGGATAAAAGACGGCCATACTCGGCAAACCATCCACGAGCACAGGCTCTGAATGCTGGCATTGCAAAACTCCTGTCCCTTGAAATGCTGTCATTCAGGCTGGTGGAGACTGACAGTTTCCGTGAATTAATGGCATTGGCAGTCCCACAATACAATGTGCCCAGCCGATTTTATTTCAGCAGGCAAGCCGTCCCTGGTCTGCAAAAGCATGTTGAGGCAAAAATTAAACATGCGCTACTAAACGCCGTCAGTAGCAAGGTCCACCTGACCACCGATGCGTGGACCAGTACCCATGGCCAGGGACGATACCTTTCACTCACTGCCCATTGGGTGAATGTTGTGGAGCCGGGTACAGATCTTGCGAGTGGCGCTGTACGTGTTCTGCCAACTCCAAGGATTGCCGGAATCAAGTCTGTCCACATTGACTCCTCCTCCTACTCCAGTTCCTCAGAATCATCGCTGCAGGAGCCGTCACGGTCTACCTCCACATGGACCCGTGGACGCTTACCTGATGCGACCGATATGAGCACAGCCGTGGCCAAACGGCAACAGGCCGTTCTGAAATTAATTCCCATGGGGAATCGAAGCCACACAGCGCAGGAGGTCTGGAATGCCATCAAGCAGGAGAGCGACGTGTGGTTTTTGCCAGCGAATCTCCAGCCAGGCTTGGTAGTGTGTGACAATGGCCGAAATCTGGTGGCAGCTCTGGGCCTTGGCAAACTCACTCACATACCATGTCTGGCACATGTGCTCAACTTGGTCGTGCAGAGTTTTTTGAGGGACTATCCGGATCTTGATGCACTGCTGCACAAGGTCCGCCTAGAGTGCGCTCACTTGCGACGTTCCAGCATGGCCAGATCGCGCATTGCAGCTCTGCAACGCAGATTGCGCCTTCCTGAACATCGCATCATATGTGACGTATCCACCAGGTGAATTCAACGTTACATATGTTGGAGCGGTTGTGTGAGCAGCAGCCAGCAGTAATGGAGTATCAGCTGCATCAGGCGCAATCAACACGCAATTTGCGCCGTCCACACTTCACCATTAATGAGTGGGCCTCTATGAAGGACATGTGCCACGTTTTGCGTGCGTTTGATGAGTCAACGCAGATGGCGAGTGCAGATGATGCACTAGTCAGCCTGACTGTCCCCCTTATCTGCCTGCTTCAAAAAACACTGCAAGCAATAAGGGATGAGGTTTTGGAAGAGGTGGAGGATGAGGAGTCACAAATTCCATCACCTTCTGGAAAGTCAGCGCAACGTGGTTCCTCACAAAGGGCTGGGAGGAGGATGAGGAGGAGGAGTCAATGGAGGAGGAAGACATCGCTCCAGAGGGAGGTACACAACGCTCTAGTCAGTATGTAGAGCGAGGGTGGGGTGATGCAGAGCAGGCAGAGATGACGCCTCTTGCAGAGGACAGCGTTTCTTTGCCAGTTGGGAGTCTGCAGCACATGGTTGATTTCATGCTGCAGTGCCTAAGAAACGACCGCCGCATCGCCCACATTCTCACGACGTCTGATTATTGGGTGTACACCCTCCTAGACCCTCGCTACCGGGACAACGTCAAAAGCCTCATCACACCGTTGAACCGGGAGCGTAAAATGCGGGAGTACCAAGACACACTGGTGCAATCCCTAATGTTCTACCTATACTGCCGAGAGCACTGCTGCTGCTACTGCTTTACAAAGCAGCTCTGTGCGTCGAGGCAGTGTAGAGAGCTCTGCAACAAGAGGGAGCACACGCAGTGCCTCTGCACAGGGAAAGACCAGTATGTTAAAAATGTGGCAAAGTTTTGTGGCAGCGCCACAAATGTCTACACCATCCGAGAGGGCTCCAGTCAGCGGGAGGCAACGTATCCGTCAGATGGTGACAGACTACTTGGCTTTGCCTCTCAGTGTACTCCCAGATGGCTCTTCCCCATTCAAGTTTTGGGTCTCTAAGCTGGATACATGGCCAGAGCTTAGCCAGTATGCATTGGAGGTGCTGGCTTGCCCTGCTGCCAGTGTATTATTGGAGCGCGTCTTTAGTGCTGCAGGTGGTGTACTAACAGACCGTCGCATGCGACTATCCTCCGATAATGTAGACCGGCTTACTTTTCTGAAAATGAGCAAGGCATGGATCTCGCCAGAATTTGTCTGTCCGTTTTCAGATTAAATAACTGGTTCGCAACGTTATCCATGTCTCCTGTTATGTTCATCTTTCTACCACCTGAACTCTACTCCCTGGGCTCCAACACTGCCAGTTGCTGCTCAGAAGTGTCGTGTCCACAGAACAAAACACAAGCTCTACTGTTAGTGGGGTTCAGTAACGCCAGCTGTTCCCCTGCTGTGTGAACGGCAAGAAGTCTCCTGTTCCCGACACATGGACAGAAAAACACATCACCAACATGCTCCAAATAGGGAAGAGCCGTCACCCTGCTTGTTATGCTGAAAACATGAAATTGTGAAGTTTTGCAGGCCTAGAATGATAAATTTTTATGACAAATATGGACAAATAATAATTTGTCATCACAGCGCATATCTGCACATGTCTATTAGAAATGGTAACAAAAAATAAAACATAGTCTACTCTTCACATTTTGAAATTAATGCATAAAAGTACATTTCATACTTATGAATTAATGCTTTTTAAGGAACTTTATCTGTACCTGTAAGATAATGCAGTCAATGGATGTACGAATCATTAAATCCTCATCATCATCATCACGAGTTTTATTTATGACAGACATTATAAAATACACATACTGATGCCAACGTAACTTCAAACACCACATATGAAATGGCCAGCATGTAAACATGGTAATAATGTCCAATAATAAATTATTACATCTAGAAAGTGCATCATGCATACTGACAATAGGTAGTTATACCTGCAAGTGCGTTGAAACAACCACAAGAGATATAAATTAATACTGGTATATAGGTATCACAGTGCATAGTTACTCATGGACATGTTGATGTAATACTGTATCTCAATTAAGTCAGCGTCAACCATTAGGCTTGTTAGTCTTGTACATTGTTAAAGAGGGAACGTAATTTTTTTGTTTGTCATAGGTGGAGTATTACACATTAAATTATTACTGCTGTATTTTTTTTTGCGTCCCTAGTGCGCAATAACGCAGCCTAACCTCACATTTTATAGTCAGCTAATTGCCACACGCTACCCTACCCTACGCGTGACAGTAGGAAGGTAGTGTTGACGGATAAAGCTTTGCGCAACCAGACATTCTTTTACCCTCTTCAACACTCTACAAGCAAAAAATGCATGATTTCAGCCGCAGACTTTATTGACGTACAGTATAACATCGGCATTACCATCAGAGGCTGTCCACTGTCTGATACAGACATAGAATATACCTTTGCTATCCGTAGCCTTTGTTTCACCTACACTTGCAGGCACACACTTAAATTGTGACAAACAATGCCTAATGTTTTTTTAAATGGTTTTTTTATCGTACATTATTGTGTCATCAATCACATTGATGAGTCCATGCTGGACATGTCATACATGCTATAGAAAGTTACGATTTTATGAACTTAAATAATTGAAATGTCTGTGACTGTCACATAAAATTTGCGATGATGATGATGAGTGACTATTACAAAATCCATTGTCTTCACTATGTTATGGTTTAACATAGCGTTCCTTAAGCATTATTCATAAAAAAAAAATGGACTTTTATTCTTAAATTTACAACATTATATTTTGTTACCAATTTTTTGGGTGTTGTGTTGTTCCATTTATTTTTGGGCTGTGCATATGCGTTTATATTTGTATTTTCTTTATTTTCCTTCTTGAAATTAGAAAACATGGTTCTTTGTACCGTGTTAGCCATAGATAGAAAAATATTTAGACTTCAGAGTCAGCAGTGGTTGATACCTTTTAATGGATAACTGAAAAGAGGAAACAAATTGCAAGCTTTCAAGGCTACCCCACGTCTCTTCATCAGGCAAAGACTAATAAAAAAAATTAAGCATCACATATTTTATACAAAACGGACACAGGAATAGTGCAATGGGTAAGACAAGTAAGTGACGTTTTATCAAAACTGTCATTATCTCACGGGGATGAACATAAAATTGGAACAGTTCCTAGATAAGGAAAAGAAAGTTTGATTGCCCTCATTGGCGTCTTTTTTTTTGGGTTTTTCATGACCTGGAAGGGCATAGACGGGAGATTCCCTTATTGATATAGAATGGGCATAAATCCAGTGATCTATTCAATTCCATCACTAACAGTGTCAAAGGTCATGATGGCTTTTATTCTGAAACCTTTGTACGTTTCTCATATTGAAGTTAATTTAAAAACCAGTAATTCCCTATCCATCAGCTATGACCGGGCATACAAAAGTCTTTTGCCACAGGTAAATTCATTAATTTATCTGTGATTGTTTTGGCGCTGATAATTATCTTGTTTCCTTTTTGTTGCCGGTCCCCCCTCACTTGTCCCTCCCTCACTTGTCTTAGCTATTCCTGTGTCCTGTTGTGTGTAGAATAGTGATTCTTCATTTGGCTTTACTCTTAGCCTGATGAAGACACCTGAGTAGTCTCGAAAGCTTTGAATTTGTTACCATATTTTCAGTTAGCCATTAAACGTTATCAACCACAGAGGACTGTCAAGTATAAATATTTTTCTATTCTTGTAATTGAAATTCATCATTTTATTGTCGTAGTAAAACTTCATTTTTTCTTGTTTGAATTTCATACATTTGCAATGGCCACGTAAAAAGGCAATAACTCATATTTTGTGCCTACACCCTCCTTGACCCTGGGCTTCAACGGGGCCAATTGCTGCTCAGAAGTGTTAGATGCACAGATGAAAACAATCGCTGATGTGTTTGTTTGGGGTTCAGTAACGCCTGCTGTTTCCCCTGCGTGTGTCGGCAAAAATTACTGCTGCTAACTACAACTTCAACTTCCAACGTCTCATACTAGGCCTCTGCCTACACCCTCCTTGACCTTTGGGGTTCAACAGCGCCAGTTGCTGCTCAGAAGTGTTAGATGCACAGATGAAAACAATCGCTGATGGTTTTGTGGGGTTCAGTAACGCCTGCTGTTCCCTGCTGTTGTCCGGCAAAAATTACTGCTAGCTACCTAATAGGGGAAAAAAAAATGACATTCCCAAAGTGCTATGCCCC
>JARQOD010011330.1:0-23822 GCA_033576555.1 Oophaga sylvatica
TTGATCAAAGATGATGTGAACGTTCAGTCAAAAGTTTGGAAAATAATACAGATAAGTTCACAACCAACAAATTTACATACAGTGGTGTGAAAAAGTGTTCACCACCTTCCTGATTTCCTATTCTTTTGCATGTTTCTCGCACTTAAATGTTTCAGATCACCAAACAAATTTAAATAGTAGTCAAATATTAATAAGTAATCACAAAATGTAGGTTATAAATGAAAGTCTTTATGATTAAGGGAGAAAGAAATCCAAACCTACAGGGCCCTGTTTGAAAAACTGATTGCCCCCCCTTAAAACATAAATTAACTGTGGTTTATCATACCTTTGGGAAGCTGAATTACATTCCCTAGCCACACCGAGGCCTGATTACTGCCACACCTTTTCTCAATCAAGAAATCAAGTAAATAGGACCTGCCTGAAAAAAGTGACGTAGACCAAAAAGCTCCTCAAAAGCTAGGCAACATGCCATGATCCAAAGAAATTCTGGAACAAATGAGAAACAGAGTAATTTAGATCTATCAGTCTGGAAAAGGTTATAAAGCCATTTCTAAAGCTTTGGGACTCCAGCGAACCACAGTGAGAGCCATTATTCACAAATGGCAAAAACATGGAACCTTCCCAGGAGTGGCCGGTCGACCAAATCACCCCAAGAGTGCAGCAATGACTCATCCAAAAGGTCACAAAAGACACCACAACAACATCCAAAGATGCACAGGCCTCACTTGCCTCAGATAAGGTCAATGTTCATGACTTCAGCATAAGAAAGACAGGGCAAAAATAGCCTGCATGGCAGAGTTTCAAGATGAAAACCACTGCTGAGTAATAAGAGCATAAAGGATCATCTCAGTTTTGCCTGAAAACATCTTGAAGATCCCCAAAACTTTTAGGAGAATACTCTGTCAACTAACGAGACAAAAGCTGAACTTTTTGGAAAATGTATGTCCCATTACATCTGGTATAGAAGTAACACAGCATTTCAGAAAAAAATATCATACCAACAGTAAAATATGGTGGCGGCAGTATGATGGTCGGGGGCTGTTTTTCTGCTTCAGGACCAGAAAGACTTGCTGTGGTAAATGGAACCATGAATTCTGCTGTCTACCAAAAGATCCAAAGGAGGAGAATGTTCAGCCATCTGTTCATGACCTCAAGCTGAAATGCACTTGGGTTATGCAGCAGAACAATGATTCAAAACATACCAGAAAGTCCACCTCTGAATGGCTTAAGAAAAACAAAATTAAGTGTCACGATCTCCACTCTGTTTCTGTCTTTTTGTTACTTTGTGTTGGGGCTGTCTGTCTGTGCTGGGTCTGTGCTGCAATCACCTGTGTTCATTTTCCTTAATTAGTCTTCTACTTAAGCATGCTAGCACCTCCACCCAGTGTCAATCATACACTTGCTGCTGCCTGTGTAAGACTGATCCCTCTGTGCTCTGCTCCTGACCCAGCTTGACTTGATTCTCTTCCAGACTTAGACCCTTTGCTTGACCTGACTTCTCTTGTGCCTACTCCCTGTAAACTGTCTTGACTTTCTGGCTTTCCTGACCTCGGCTCTGCCTGTGTAAGACTGATCCCTCTGTGCTCTGCTCCTGACCCAGCTTGACTTGATTCTCTTCCAGACTTAGACCCTTTGCTTGACCTGACTTCTCTTGTGCCTACTCCCTGTAAACTGTCTTGACTTTCTGGCTTTCCTGACCTCGGCTCGTGAATTGGATTTAGTCTCTGACATCCCTTTGTTGTACTGCGCCATTTCCTGGACCCGACCTTGGATTATTTGACCTCCCGTTACTTATTCTGTAAGTGACTATGGAGTGGCCTAGTCAAAGTCCTGACCTTAATGCAATTTAGATGCTGTGACCTTAAAAAGGCGGTTCATGCTCGGAAACCTCCAGTGTGGCTGAATTACAACAATTCTTCAAAGATGAGTGACCAAAATTCCTCCGGAGCGTTCTAAAAGACTCATTGCCGATTATCGCAAACGCTTGATTGCGGTTGTTACTGCTAAGGGCAGCCCAACCAGTTATTAGGTTTAGGGGGCAATCACTTTTTCACACAGGACCCTGTAGGTTTGGATTTCTTTTTCCCTTAATAATAAAGACCTTCATTTGTAAACTGCATTTTGGGATTACTTGTATAATCTTTGTCTAATATTTGAAATTTGTTTGGGGATCTGAAACATTTACGTGTGACAAACATGCAAAAGAATAGGAAATCAGGGAGGGGGTGAACACTTTTTCACACAGCTGTATTTCAAATTTGCAAACAATTCTGAAAATCTTTATGAATCTTTTTATTTTACTGATATTGCATTGCTACTCAAAGGAGCTATCTGGGAGAGCCGGTTTTCGGGTGCAGTCAGATGGCCGTATAAATTGGACCGCGATCGGACAGTGATGCATGGATTAGCCGGCGGCTCTCCCGACCCGAGCCTGACAGCTTCATATATTTCTATACAGCTGTCATTCTCGGGTTAGGAGAGCTGCCGCCAGTCCGTGCATTGCGGTCCGAATTATATGGCCGTCTGATTGCGCCCTTAGACCGACTGTCACTAAACATTTTCAGATTAGCGGTGGTCTGACTCTCTGGACTCTCAGAGTTAAATATCGATGACTTCAAAACTAACAGCCTATTGTTCTGACAGATCGTAAATCTTAGATCGGTGGTGAGTTGAGTGTCTCCATACTCAGATTTGAAAACTGAAAAATTAGGATTGACGTTTAATATCCTTTTGGTGTTGATGGGACTCTCTGCACAGTTGGAATTTAAAATTGATGGGCTGCCCTTAGGATAGATCACCAATATCAGATCGGTGTTGATTTGACTCTTTGTACTCTCGGACTTTAAACATTGATGGCATATCATACGGATAGACCATGAATTGCAGATCGTTAGGGTTCTGACTTTCTGCACTCATGTCACATTTCAACATTGATGGTGAATTGTGAGGCTACCATAGATCACCAACGTTAAATCAATGCCATAGTTATCAACATTGGTTATGCTCCTACGGCCGATGGAAGCCATTGTTGTCTGTCGGCTTTCGGACCTGGTCTCATAAATCGGCTTTTGCAGACTTTGTAAACAGTGATATCCTTAACCACAAACCACAATGTAATCACGGAAAATAGTGAGGTAAGGAAAGAATAAAGGAGGCTACAAACAGGATATCCTGCTGTATAATTACAGTCCTAATTCTTGACCTAATTTCACAATTAAAGCAAATGTCCCTTGATGAAATCGGATTCTCCAAAACGAAAGGATGTCCAGCATTTCACCGGATTCACGTTATGCCTATTGTTCAGCTGCCACCCTTGTCCACCCTGCTTTAATGATGGCGCCGAGTCACTTCATTCCTTTTTTGAACATGGTCTAAATTGTTTATAGATGGAGTAAGCCCCTCGGTCACTCCATCCCACCTTCCCCTCTGAGGATTTTGGAGTGCTGATGGTCATTGTGACAGCCAGGAGCCTAACAGTGACCCCCACGGTCTACCATTTTATAACTGCTTTTAGTCCCTACACGCAGATCTTAGTACATACTGTACTGTAGTCCAATGTCAGTGTATGAAACCGGTGACGGCACGTTGATTCTTCCCCTCCTCCACTCCAGTATACTCGTGGAGGAATGCACTTACCTCTAAGCTTATATATATATATATATATATATATATTATATATATATATATACACACAGGGAATGCTACTACAATCCCACATCCTAGATATCACTGAATGGGATATTACAGTTGTAAATCTTTATTCATTACATAGTGGAATGTGTTGAGAGCAATAAAACATAAAAATGATCTCAGCACAAGGAAATGATGCTCAGCAGTGTGTGTGGCCTCCACGTTACTGTATGACCTCCCTACAACACCTGGGCATTCTCCTGATGAGGCGGCCGATGTCTTCCCAGACTTGGATTAAAGCATCAGTCAACTCCTGGACAGTCTGTGGTGCAACGTGACATTGGTGGATGTAAGGAAACATGATGTCCCAGATGTGCTCGATTGGATTCAGTTCTGGGGAACGGGCGGGCCAGTCCACAGCTTCAATGCCTTCATCTTGCAGGAACTGCTGATGCACTTCAGCCACATGAGACCTAGCATTGTCCTGCATCAGAAGGAATCTGGGCCCAGTGCATCTGCATGTGGTCTCACAAGGGGTCTGAGGATCTCATCCTGGTACCTAATGGCAGTCAGGGTGCCTCTGGGGAGCAAATGGAGGGCTGTGCGGCACTCCAAAAAAATGCCTCCGCACCATTACTGACCCACTGCCAAACCGGTCATGCTGAAGGATATTGCAGGCAGAATGTTTTCCACGGCGTCTCCAGACTCTGTCACGTCACGTGCTCATTGTGAACCTGCTCTCATCCATGAAGCGCATAGGGCGCCAATGTCAAATCTGCCAATCTTGGTGTTCTCTGGGAAAGCCAATCGCCCTGCATGTTGTGTTGGGCTGTAAGCAAAACACCCACTTGTGGACATCGGGCCCTCATGTCACCCTCATGGAGTCTGTTTCTGACAGTTTGAGCAGACACATGGATGTTAGTGGCCTGCTGGAGGTCATTTTACAGGGGTCTGTCACTGCTCCCTCTTGCACAAAGGAGGAGTCAATGGTTCTGCTGCTCGGTTGTTGCCCTCGTACGGCCCCCTCCACGTCTCCTGGTGTACTGGCCTGTCTCCTGGTATCTGCTCCATGCTCTGAACACTGTGCAGACAGACACAGCTACCCTTCTTCCCACAGCTCGCATTGAAGAGCCATCCTGGATGAGCTGCACTACCTGAGCAAAGTCTATGGGTTGTAGACATTGCCTAATGCTACTGTACATCTAGGGGTGAGAGCAATGACAGAATGCAAAAGTCACCAGAACAACAGCCAAAAAGGTGAGAAAAGAAAAATAGTCTGTGGTCACCCCCTGCAGAACCACTCCTTTATAGGGGGTGTCTTGCTAATTGCCAATCATTTCTATCTGTTGTCTGTTCCATTTGCACAACAGCAGGAGAAATCGTTTCACAATCGGTGTTGCTTCATAACTGGACAGGTTGATTTCACAGAAGTGATTGACTTGGAGTTACATTGTGATGTTCCAGGGTTCCCTTTATTTTTTAAAGCAGAGCATAACAGCTGTATTAACTATTTAGCAGCAGTGGGTGAGGGTGCTGATCTCTTATGGGCTGTTTAACACCGCAGTGGTCACAAAGCAGTGCCTGCAGTGCTACTGAACAACTATGACATCATTGTACCGCCTAGATGCTGTGATCAGTAGTGTATACAGCATCTAAGGTGTTAGAAAGCAATTTTTACCATAAATGCAAAAATGAAAAACAGGGCAGTGCCTGTAGCGCTACTGAACTGATAATATGTTGCTAACCTCTTCAGACGCTGTGGTCAGTAGCAATTGCTGCATGTAAGGGGTTAGAAATCCATATTTGCCATAACTGCAATGATAAAATAAAAATTAAAATAATCCACATTATAAAAGCCAAAACTGGCTGTGGTAGTAAGGGCCTAACTGCCCAATAGTATCCAGAGGGAAAATCTCTCATGTAAGGTCACAATCACACATTCAGTATTTGGTCAGTATTTTACGTCAGTATTTGTAGTCAAAACCAGGAGCGGGAGATAAATCCAGAAGTGGTGATGTGCTTCTATTAGACTTTCCCTCTGAATGTTCCTCTACTGGTTTTGGCTACAAATACTGATGTAAAATACTGACCAAATACTGAACGTGTGAATGTGGCCTTATCTTCAGTGTCCTTCTAAAAGTCGTCAGAGGCTGGTGGCCCTCTTCTGTGCTCGTTGTATACTCTCTGCACATACTCACGTGTGTCTCCTTTCACAGGTTAGTTATGCCTCTTCTAGTCGTCTTCTGAGCAACAAAAATCAGTTCAAATCTTTTCTGAGGACCATGCCCAATGACGAGCAACAAGCCACCGCCATGGCCGACATCATCGAGTATTTCCAGTGGAATTGGGTGGGGACCATTGCTGCAGACGATGACTATGGCCGCCCCGGGATTGAGAAGTTTCGGGAAGAAGCAGAAGAACGAGATATCTGCATAGATTTCAGTGAGCTCATCTCACAGTATTCACCGATCGAGGAGATTGAAATACTGGTTGACCGCATCCAAAACTCAACCGCTAAAGTCATTGTGGTCTTCTCCAGCGGACCTGACCTCGAACCCCTCATTAAGGAGATTGTCAGACGCAATGTCACTGGTCGCATCTGGCTGGCGAGCGAGGCCTGGGCCAGCTCGTCACTGATGGCCATCCCGGAATACTTCCACGTCATTGGAGGTACAATCGGCTTTGCGTTGCGGGCAGGACAGATTCCTGGGTTTCGTGAATTCCTACAAAACGTGCACCCCAAAATGTCCAACAGTAATGGGTTTCTCAAAGAATTCTGGGAGGAAACGTTTAATTGTTACATGCCCGAGGGCTCAAAGAAGAATGTGGAGAATGGTAACATTACGGCCTGTACGGGGCAGGAGAACATCACCAGCGTGGAGACCCCGTACCTGGATTTTATCCATCTGCGGATATCTTACAATGTGTACTTAGCTGTATACTCCATCGCTCATGCACTGCAGAACATGTACACTTGTACACCCGGAAAAGGGCTCTTCGCCAATGGGTCATGTGTGGATATGAAGAAGGTGGAAGCCTGGCAGGTAGGTGCTGAAGCTCTTCTAGCTGTTATGTCATGTAGGTAAGTACACCCATGTGTGCACTGTGGTAATCCTCATCAGACAGGATTTACGGGAGATTTATTAAAAACAATTATCTATAATTTGTATAGAAAATAACACTGGCGCTACACCCCACAGAATAGTGCTAGATCCACAAAGGGAATTTTGCAAAAACAGGGGGGAGGGGGGAAGGAGATGCAAATTTGAGAGCTGCTAGCGGTTTGGGAGTGGGCTCTGTGCTAACCCACTAAAATTAACAAAATGAGAATGAATAATTGACCACAGCGCTACTCAAATGTACGTATAAAAGCTTATACTCACATTTCAGCTTTTATAGGTACATTTGAGTAGCGCTGTGGTCAATTATTCATTCTAATTATCTATAACTTATAATAGGCGTTGGGTCTTATGAAAACAGTCTGAGGCTACGGTCACACTACCAGTATTCGGTCAGTATTTCACATCAGTAATTGGCAGCCAAAGCCCGGAGTGGGTCAAAAATGCAGAAGTGGTGACGAGTTTCTATTCTACTTTTCCTCTGATTGTTCCTCTCCTGATTTTAATTATCAAACACTGATGTAAAATACTGAGCAAATACTGACCGTGTGACTGTGACCTAACAGTGACAACTGTCACAGCGCAGTGAGGCCTTCTGCAGTTCAGGTCTTACGAGAAGAATCCAGATTATAACTGAAATGTTACTATTTTCACCCGTTTCAGATCTGGAACATTTCAGTTTTTTTCTTGTACTTACAGACATTTTTTTCTCATTCGGATATTCAAAAACATTTTTAGGACCACAAAGGAAGGACCACTAAAATATATCTTACATTTTGTTCCTCTTTTTTTATCATTTAGCTATATATATATCGGACATGTTATTTTTTTTTATATTGTGATGTTTGAGGCGGAAATACATGGTATATGCCATTGTGTTGTGAATGTGTTAGAAATGAATTCTGAGCAGAAGGTCCCTCTGGTGGTTGCAGACAGTGCTGAACCATTCAATGAAGATTGTGAAGATTGGCAATCAGGAGTTACAGACTGGTCTTATATAAGGGAGGTTCCCTCCCATCAGGGTTGCCGATGATCAATTGTTCTTGTCTCAACTTTGTTCCTGGTTCACTTGGAAGCTTGCTGATTCTTGCCTGCATCTTCTGCTAACAGATAAGATATTTTCTGCTTTTATTTTTGTGCTTGCTTTTTGCATTGTTCCCTGTACTTCTGTGGAGGTCAGCCAGATCCCCTCTGGGCTTGTGCTCCTCTCAGTTTATCTGAGCCACTGTTATTTGTTCATTTGCCTTTTCCAGTTTTTTCAGTGGCTGCGGCTTAGTTTTGTTACACCAGAGAACTAATTTGGGTGGTGGAGGTCGTGTGATCTCAGGTGTTTTTGCAATTAGTAGAGTTGGTATTTTTTTAGGGTTTTTTGGATTGCAGTAAGTGTCCTTCCTATCCTTTTCTTTCTAGGAAGATTGGGCCCCAACGTTTGCTCATACTATTTTCTGTCTGTATTTCCTCTTGTCTAACCGACATTACATGTTTGGGGGCTTTCTATGTTCTTTGGGGATCTGCTCCGGGGCAGATAGCCTTCCTCTTTCTATCTTAAGGTGTAGTTAGCTTCTCAGGCTGTGACGAGGTGTCTAGGACCAACGTAGGTACGCTCCACGGCTGCCTTTAGTTGTGGTGGTTAGTCAGGGTACTGCAATCCAGTAGATTCCAACCTCTTGTTATTGCCTTTTTAGCCTGCTCTCCTCAGCTACCAAATCATAACAGTATCACCGGCCTAACTGAAAATTATATGGTACTCACAGAAGGGAAAAATAGTGTGAAAAAAAAAAAGAGTTGTCAGAGTTGTCAGAGATTTTTTTTTTTTTCTGTTTGTTGCATTTTTTTTTCCCTCTTTTTCTCTGGGTGCTGAGGATTTTTTTTTTCTCTCAATGGAGTTTGCACAGTTGTCTGGCCGTGTGGATCAGCCACTGAAGTTCGGAGTATTGCTACCTATCTTGCAGGGTTGCCTGTTGTGGAACCTAGGATCCCCATGCCAGATTTGTTTTTAGGGGATCGAGCTAAATTTCTGAATTTCAAAAATAACTGTAAGTCGTTTTTTGCCTTAAAACCTAAGTCCTCAGGGAACGCAGCACAGCAGGTTCAAATTGTCATCTCTCTCCTGCGCGGCGATCCTCAGGATTGGGCTTTTCCCCTGACACCTGGGGACCCTGTTTTGAGTAATGTTGATGCATTTTTTCTGGCTCTGGGGTTATTGTACGATGAACCTAATGTCACTGATCAAGCTGAAAAAACCTTGTTGCCATTAAATCAGGGGCTTGAGGACGCTGAGTTGTACTGTCAGAAATTTCGAAAGTGGGCAGTCCTGACCAAATGGAATGATGATGCTTTGGCAGCCCTTTTTCAGAAGGGTCTGTCAGAGAATGTAAAAGATGTTATAGTGGGTTTCCCTGCTCCCTCTGGTCTCAATGATTCTATGTCATTAGCGATTCAAATTGACAGACGTTTGCGTGAGCGTAGAGGTATGCGTGGAATAGTGTTGCCTTGTGAGCCAGCTTCTGAACCCATGCAGTGTGATAGAGTGGCTTCTGGGGCACAGCGTCATGAGTTTCGAAAACGCAATGGGTTATGTTTCTACTGTGGTGACGCCTCTCATGCTATTTCAGTCTGCCCTAAGCGGGGAAGACGTTTTGCACGCTCAGTTGTCTTGGGTAGTGTTCAGACTAAATTTCTGTTGACTGTTACCCTGATTTGCTACCTGTCCACATTTTCTGCTCAGGATTTTGTTGATTCGGGAGCAGCTATTAACCTGATGGATTTTGATTTTGCTAAACGTTGTGGGTTTCCCTTGATTCCCCTACGGAAGTCTATTCCCCTACTGCGGATTGATTCTACCCTTTTGGCTGAGAATAAACCCCAGTTCTCTACTCAGGTGATAATGAGAGTTGAGCCTGATCATCAGGAGAGTTGCAAATTTTTGGTGCTGTATAATCTGCATGACATTATTGTACTGGGTTTCCCTTGGTTACAGTCTCATAATCCTGTTTTGGATTGGAAATCTGTGTCTGTAACCAGTTGGGGCTTCCAATGTGTTAATGCCAACACTCCTGTTTTTTCTACCTCTCCCAGGCTCAGGATGTTCCTGACTTTTTGACAGATTTTTCTGATGTGTTTAGTAGTGTTGAGCATTCCGATACTGCAAATATCGGGTATCGGCCGATATTAGCTGTATCGGAATTCCGATTCCGAGTTCCGATATTTTCGTCTTATCGGATACCGGAATCGGGATTGTCACTGTCACTGTCAGTGTCCGTCGGTCGGGTCTGTCAGGAGTCAGCGGCACTTACCTGGCAGAAGATCTCCGGCGGTCACGTCCTGCACTGCTTCATGGCCGCCATCTTCTTTCCCCGGCGGTCACATGCAGTTTCTCGCGATAACTGCAGTGACTGCTGGGTAATCGCGGCCGTAAAGCAGTCAGTCCGATGACGTCACCGCCGGGGAAGCAGGTAATCAGCTGTGCTGCGTTGCAATGACAGGCTCTGCCTGTCATTGCGATGTAGCAGAGCTGGATCGTCGTGGGACTATCGTTATGGACTGCGTCGGACAGGTGGTATACTGTTGGTTTGTTTTTTTTCTTTTTTTACAGGAGATCGATGGCGTCGCAGGAATGAGTGTATAATAAAAGAAATGAAAACTGTGTTGTCTCTTTTATTTCATTAAAAGACTTTTTTCTTGCTGTGTCTTTTTTTTATACATTTAATAACTTTGGGATTAATAATGGATCGGTGTCTTATTGACACCTCTCCATTATTAACCGGGCTTATTGTCACCGTGCAATCAACGGTGACAATAACCCCTTATTACCCCGCTTGCCACCGCTACAGGGCAAGTGGGAAGAGCCGGGTAAAGTGCCACAATTGGCACATCTTTTGATGCGCCAAATGTGGGGCTGCTGTAGCCTGGTATTATCAGGCTGTTGAGGGCCAAAATCCATGGGCCTTGACAGTCTTTTAATACCAGGCCGCAGCAGTCTGCATTTTACTTGGCTGGTTAACAAAAATAGGGGGGATCCCCACGCCGTTTTTTTTTCGAGGGGATCCCCTATTTTTGTTAACCAGCCAAGCTAAGCAGACTGCTGTGGCCTGGTATTATCAGGCTTGCAAGGTCCATGGATATTGGATCCTTACCAGCCTGAAAAACCAGGCCTCAGCGGTCTGCTTCATCTGGCTGGTTAACAAAAATAGGGGGACCCCACGCCAATTTTTTTCAAGGGGATCCCCTATTTTTGTTAATCAGCCAAGATATGCAGACTGCTGTGGCCTGGTATTATCAGGCTGGCAAGGTCCATGGATCTTGGCTCCTTAACAGCCTGAAAATCCAGGCCTCAGCGGTCTGCTTCATCTGGCTGGTTAACAAAAATAGGGGGACCCCACGCCAATTTTTTTCGAGGGATCCCCTATTTTTGTTAATCAGCCAAGATATGCAGACTGCTGTGGCCTGGTATTATCAGGCTGGCAAGGTCCATGGATCTTGGCTCCTTAACAGCCTGAAAATCCAGGCCTCAGCGGTTTTCTTCATCTGGCTGGTTAACAAAAATAGGGGGGACCCCACGCCAATTTTTTTCGAGGGGATCCCCTATTTTGTTAATCAGCCAAGATATACAGACTGCTGTGGCCTGGTATTATCAGGCTGGCAAGGTCCATGGATCTTGGCTCCTTAACAGCCTGAAAATCCAGGCCTCAGCGGTCTGCTTCATCTGGCTGGTTAACAAAAATAGGGGGGACCCCACGCCATTTTTTTTTCGAAGGGAACCCCTATTTTTGTTAATCAGTTCCCTCTGACGTCACTGATTGTGTCCCTGGCTGACCTGAAGTGAAAGTGGAAAGCAATCAATTAAGCTTTCCACTTAAGGGCCCGTCTCACATAGCGATATCGCTACCGAGATCGCTGCTGAGTCACTAGTTTTGTGACGCAGCAGCGAGCTCACCAGCGATATCGCTGTGTGTGACATTCAGCGACGATCAGCCCCCCTGCCGGGTATCGCTGATCGTCGCTGAAATGTCAGGACCTTTGATCGCTGGTCTCCCGCCTGTCACACGCAGCGATGCGTGCCTGTCAGAGGGAAACCAGCGATCAAAAAAAGGTCCTGACATTTCTGCGACGATCAGCGATACCCGGCGGGGGGCTGATCGTCGCTGAATGTCACACACAGCGATATCGCTGGTGAGCTCGCTGCTGCGTCACAAAACTAGTGACTCAGCAGCGATCTCGGTAGCGATATCGCTATGTGAGACGGGCCCTTAAGCGATGTTACCCGCAGTGTCGCTGTCCCAGATCGCTGCCTGAGCTGCCTGTTTGGCAGCTCAGCAGCGATCATGTAGCGATACACCAGCGATCCTGACAAGTGCATATCGTTGTCGGGATCGCTGGTGTATCGTTATGTGACACCCAGCCTTTACTCTCCTGTCAGGCAGGAGAGTAACTCATTCATTTGGGGTTTACTGTGAGGCTGCAGCATTAGCTGCGGTCCCTGCAGTAAACATTAACCCTTTCTGAAGGATTACACCGTGGGACCTGACTGTGCATGGGATAGGTAAGAATAATTTTGCTTTTTTATTTTATTTTTATTACAGGAAATGGTTTTTTGCAGTAAAATAAAAGATGGTCAAAAACATGTGTCTTTATTTCATTAAAATGATTTTTAATTAAAGTGTGTGTGTTTTATTTTTATTTCATGCAATAGGATTAATAATTGATAGTTGTCTAATTGACAGCTCTCAATTATTAACCTGGCTTAAGGTCACCTTTCAATAGCAAGGTGGCTTTAACCCCATATTAACCCATTCGCCACCGCTACAGGGCAATGGGAATAGACGGGCAAAGTGCCAGAAAGGGCGAATCTAATTATAGATTTGTCTTTCCTGGGGTGTCTGGGGCAGATGTTAGTAGCCGGGGGGGGCAAAAATAATGGTCCCTCTCTGGGCTATTATTATCTGCCCCCACTCACTGGCTTTGTCTGTCTGGTTGCGAAAATAGGGCGGAGCCCACGCATTTTTTTTCAGCAATTTTACACCTCATATATATATATACATGTCATTGAATTTGTGACACATATATATATATATTTATATTTGTAGTTCATACACTTCTACATAGTATAATAGCCGCTAATTCAATTGCCGGCTTTTGTGAAAATGCAGAACCCGACATGAAATGACACTTGGTGTACATAGGGTTAACCATGTCTTTTCATGTCGTTTGCTATCTGATTTGCACAAACAATTAAATCAGACTATGTGTGCAAAATTTCACACCTGTAGGGGTTAATTAAAGGTGTAAATTCGTTGTAAAAAAAACGGACTTTTTTTGCTACGAATTTACACCTTTAATTAACCCCTACAGGTGTGAAATTTTGCACACATAGTCTGATTTAATTGTTTGTGCAAATTAGGCTGGAGTCACACACAACCACAAAAAATCGGTCCGTTTTAGACGGTCGACAATCGGATCAAAATAAAAACATCACACATCCTTCTGGCATCCGATTTTCCTTCAAAGATGCGATTTAATCGCATGTGTGTGTACCTTGTAACATCCGATTTTCATCCGACTTGCGAGATTTTCTCGCAGGCTTGCAAAACTGACATATAATGGATCCAAAAGAATAGTATTTAAATGCCAAAAGAAAGAATAGATATATACACATATATATATATATATATATATATATATATGTCATTGTGACATATATATATATACATATATTTATAGTTCTTACACTTCTACATACTGTTATAGCCGCTAATTCAATTGCCGGCTTCAGTGAAATCACAGAAGCCGACATGAAATGATACATTGTTTCCACACATTTAACCATGTAATTTCATGTATTTTTATATATGTTTGAAACATACAATTACATGAGTATATGTGTGCTAAATTTCAGACATGTAGGGGTTAATTAAAGGTGTAAATTCGTAGCAAAAAAGTCCGTTTTTTTTACAACGAATTTACACCTTTAATTAACCCCTACAGGTGTGAAATTTTGCACACATAGTCTGATTTAATTGTTTGTGCAAATTAGATAGCAAAGGACATGAAAAGACATGGTTAACCCTATGTACACCAAGTGTCATTTCATGTCGGGTGACATGAAATGACACTTGGTGTACATAGGGTTAACCATGTCTTTTCATGTCCTTTGCTATCTAAGGCCGGAGTCACACTGGCGACAAAATCGGACGACTGCAATGCGATGAAATATCGCATTGCAGTCGGACCTATGTTAATCTATGGAGCAGCTCCCAGTATCAGATTTTTTGTGGTCCGTTTTAAACGTCCGTGTACAATCGCAGCATGCTGCCACTGTCACCGATTGTCGGTCGACAATCGCCAATGCAAGTCTATGGGAGCGATGAAAAATCTGATTACAAACGGACCACACTGTGTGACTTGCGATGAAATCGCATCGGTGTCCTTTAGAAAAGCCGGCAATTCATCCCCGGCTATACTGTAAAATCACACTGACAGCTTTAATAAAGACTAGAAAGAATAGATATATACACATAGAACACATACATATATATATACATGTCATTGTGACATGTATATATATATATATTTATAGTTCCTAGACTTCTACATACTGTAATAGCCGCTAATTCAATTGCCGGGTTTTGTGAAATCACAGAAGCCGACATGAAATGATACATTGTTTCCACACATTTAACCATGTAATTTCATGTATTTTTATATATGTTTGAAACATACAATTACATGAGTGTATTTGTGCAAAATTTCAGACATGTAGGGGTTAATTAAAGGTGTAATTTCGTTGAAAAAAAATGCGTGGGCTCCCGCTGTATTTTCTCCACCAGACAGACAAAGCAAAGCGAGTGGGGGCAGATAATAATAGCCCAGGGAGGGTGCATTTTTTTTGTGCCCCCCCTGGCTACTAACATCTGCCCCCAGACACCCCAGAAAGGGCAAATCTATAATTAGATTCGCCCTTTCTGGCACTTTGCCCGTCTATTCCCATTGCCCTGTAGCGGTGGCGAATGGGTTAATCTCACCTTACTGTCACCTTGCAATTGAAAGGTGACCTTTAAGGCAGGTTAATGATTGATTAGCTGTCAATTAGACAACTATCAATTATTAATCCTATTGAAGTAAATAAAAAAAACACACACCTTTAAGAATAAATAATTTTAATGAAATAAAAACACATTTTTTTGACCATATTTTATTTTACACTAAATCCGTGCGAAGCCATTGATCTCCTAAAATAAAGAAAAAGAAATAAAACAACATTATTCTTACCTATTCCGCCGATCTGTCACGTCCCACGCTGTAATCCTTCACAAAGGGTTAACTAGCTTTGAGCCAAGCAGTGCAAGTAATCCTGCATGCTCAGCTCAAAGCTCATGAATGAATAAGTTCCTCTCCTGGCGACAGGAGAGGATGTGTTTCATGAATGAAGCTTAATTGATTGTGTCCACTTTCCCTTTAGGTCAGGTCACTACATTAAATGGCAAGAAATCAATTAAGCTCCATTCATGAATCTATTCCTCTACTTTCCCTGGGAGAGGAACTTATTCATTCAGGGGAATACAGGTCTGAGACAGCATTATTAGCTCTCTGCGACCTGTAACCTGTTAACCCTTTCTGATGGATTACACCGTGGGACCTGACTGTACATCGGATTGGTAAGTATAATTTTGCTTTTTTATTTTATTTTTATTACAGGAAATGGTTTTAGCAGGAAAATAAAATATGGTCAAAAACTGTGTGATTATTTCATTAAACTTATTTTTTATTAAAGTGTGTGTGTTTGATTTTTCTTTCATACAATAGGATTAAATAATTGATAGTTGCTAATTGACAGCTATCAATTATTAACCTGGCTTAAAGTGACCTTTCAATTGCAAGGTCATTTTAACCCCTTATTAACCCATTCGCCCCCGCTACAGGGCAATGGGAATAGACGGGCAAAGTGCCAGAAAGGGCGAATCTAATTATAGATTTGCCCTTTCTGGGGTGTCTGGGGGCAGATGTTAGTAGCCAGGGGGGGCACAAAAAAAATGTACCCTCCCTAGGCTATTATTATCTGCCCCCACTCGCTTGTTTTGTCTGTCTGGTGGAGAAAATACAGCGGGAGCCCACGCATTTTTTTTTTAAACGAATTTACACCTTTAATTAACCCCTACATGTCTGAAATTTAGCACACATATACTCATGTAATTGTATGTTTCAAACATATATAAAAATACATGAAATTACATGGTTAAATGTGTGGAAACAATGTATCATTTCATGTCGGCTTCTGTGATTTCACTGAAGCCGGCAATTGAATTAGCGGCTATAACAGTATGTAGAAGTGTAAGAACTATAAATATATGTATATATATATATGTCACAATGACATATATAAATATATATATAATATATATATATAAAATATATATTATATATTATGTGTATATATCTATTCTTTCTTTTGGCATTAAATACTATTCTTTTGGATCCATTATATGTCGTTTTGCAAGCCGGCCTGCGAGAAAATCTCGCAAGTCGGATGAAAATCGGATGTTAACAGGTACACACACATGCGATTAAATCGCATCTTTGAAGGAAAATCGGATGCCAGAAGGATGTGTGATGTTTTTATTTTGATCCGATTGTCGACCGTCTAAAACGACCGATTTTTTGTGTTGGTGTTGGTACTCCAGCCAATTTGCACAAACAATTAAATCAGACTATGTGTGCAAAATTTCACACCTGTAGGGGTTATTAAAGGTAAATTCGTAGCAAAAAAAGTCCGTTTTTTTTTACAACGAATTTAACCTTTTAATTAACCCCTACAGTCTGAAATTTACACACATATATCAGTAATTGTTTGTTTCAAACATATTAAAAATACATGAAATTACAGGTTAAATGTGTGAAACAAGTATCATTTCATGTCGGCTTCTGTGATTTCACGAAGCCGGCAATTGAATTAGCGGCTATTAAAAGTATGTAGAAGTGTAAGAAGAACTATAAAATTTTGTTATAATTATATGTCACAATGACATATATATAATAATATATATATATATATATATATATGTGTATAAACATTCTTTCTTTTGGCATTTAAAATACTATTCTTTTGGATCCATTATAGTCATTTTTTCAAGCCTGCGGAAAATCTCGCAAGTCGGATGAAAATCGGATGTTACAAGGTACACACACATGCGATTAAATCGCATCTTTGAAGGAAAATCGATGCCAGAAGGATGTGTGATGTTTTTATTTTGATCCGATTGTCGACCGTCTAAAACGAACCGATTTTTTGTGGTTGTGTGTGACTCCAGCCTAATTTGCACAAACAATTAAATCAGACTATGTGTGCAAAATTTCACACCTGTAGGGGTAATTAAAGGTGTAAATTCGTAGCAAAAAAAGTCCGTTTTTTTTACAACGAATTTACACCTTTATTAACCCCTACAGGTGTGAAATTTTGCACACATAGTCTGATTTAATTGTTTGTGCAAATCAGATAGCAAACGACTGAAAAGACATGGTTAACCCTATGTACACCAAGTGTCATTTCATTGTCGGGTGCTTCTGTCTTTTCACTGAAGCCGGCTTTACCCGGCAATTGAATCAGAGGTTTTTACTATTAGAAGTGTATAAACTATACATATATGTATATAATATGTCACAATGACATGTATTATATATATATGTTTCTATGTGTGTAAATTTAGTGTTTACAAGGAAAGAATGGGTTTTTTTTTAGTTGCGATATTTTGTTCCCATAGACTTACATGGGACTTCCGTATCGGATATCGGGTATCGCCGATATTTTAGTGATATCGGCGATACCATTCCGATTCCGATACTTTAGGATATCGGAAAGTATCGCTCAAACTAAGTGTTTAGCGAAAGTTAAATCTGCATCCTTGCCCCCCATAGGGCTATGACTGCGTTATTGAATTATGTCTGTATGTAAATTCCCTAAAGGTCGCCTTTTTACTGTCTGTACCTGAACATGACGCTATGCGGTCTTATATCAAGGAGTCATTGGAGAAGGTCATATCAGACCATCCTCTTCACCCTTGGGTGCCGGTTTTTTTCTTTGTGGCCAAAAAGGATGGTTCATTAAGGCCGTGTATTGATTATCGTCTCTTGAACAATATCACTGTGAAATATCAATATCTGTTACCCTTGATTTTTGACCTGTTTTCCAGTGAAAAGTGCTACTTGGTTTAACCAAGCTTGACCTCAGGGGGGCGTTAACCTATTCGCATTAAGCACGTGGGATAAATGGAAGATGGCATTTAATACCCCAGAGGGGCATTTTGAGTACCTAGTGATGCCTTTGGGCTCACTAATGCTCCTTCCGTCTTCCAGTCCTCATGAATGACATTTTCAGGGATTTTGTGGATAAATTTCTGATTGTTTATTTGGATGATATCTTGATTTTTTCCAATGACTGGGACTCTCATGTGAAACATGTTCGGACTGTGTTCCAGATTTTGAGAGAGAATGCCTGTATGTGAAGGGATCAAAAGTGTCTTTGAGAGGATCTCATTTCTGGATTCATTTTGTCCCCATCTGTTATTGAAATGGACCTGGTCAAGGTTCAGGCCATCTGTGAATGGGTCAACCTACTTCATTAAGGCTCTTCAGAGATTCTTGGGTTTTTGCCAATTTTTATCGTAAATGTATTGGTAATTTCTCTGTTATTGTTAAACCATTGACTGATTTGACCAAAAAGGCTGTCTGATGTGGTGAATTGGCCTCCTGAGGCAGTCTCTGCGTTTCAGGAACTTAAGCAGAGATTCACTTCTGCTCCTGTTCTACGGCAGCCTGATGTTTCTCTGCCATTTCAGGTGGAGGTTGATGCCTCTGAAATTGGGGCAGGTGCCGTTTTGTCCCAAGAGACCAGAGACCTCTAAAAGTAACCCTTGTGCCTTTTTCTCTCTAAAATTTTTTCTCCAACTGAACGTAATTATGACGTGGGTAATCGGGAGTTATTGGCCATGAAGTGGGCTTTTGAAGAGTGGAGACATTGGCTGGAGGGAGCCAAACATCAGGTGGTGGGTCCCCTCACGGGACCATAAAATCTGGTTTATCTGAATCAGCAAGTGACTTAATCCTAGACAGGCCAGGTGGGCCTTGTTTTTCACACGTTTTAATTTTGTGGTTTTACTTTCTTCCTGGCACTAGAATGTTAAGGCGGATGCCCTCTCGAGGAGTTCCTTGCGGACTCTCCTGAGTTATCTGATCCTGCTGTTATTTTGAAAGAGGGTTGTAGTTCTTTCCGCCATCCTCGCCCAATTTGAGACTGGCTCTGGAAGGGTGTCCAGTAGGATAAACCCGAGCGCTGCCCTATTGGAAATTGTTTGTCCCAGACCGTGGAAAAAGAGTGTGATGTCTGAGATTCATTGTTCCGCGTTGGCCGTCATATCGGAATTTTTGGTACCAGAGACTTGGTTAGTCGGTCCTTTTGGTGGCCTACTTTGTCTCGTGACGTCAGGGGAATTTGTGCAGTCCTGCGGGACTTGCTCTCGTCCAAGCCTTGCTCCGCTCTAGTGGTTTGTTGATGCCATTGCCTGTGCCCAAGAGACCATGGACCCAATATCTCTATGATTTCATTTCCGACCTCCCTGTTTCTCAGAGAATGACCGTTATCTGGGTGATTTGGATAGGTTTTCCAAAATGATACATCTTGTGCCATTACCTAAGTTGCCTTCCTCCTCCGACTTGGTGCCTTTGTTCCTTCAGCACGTGGTTCGGTTACACGGCATTCCTGAGAACATTGTGTCTGACAGAGGGTCCAGTTTGTTTCCAGATTTTGGAGGACTTTTTGTTCTAAACTTGGTGTTCAATTGTCTTCTCCTCGGCTTTCATCCTCAGACCATGGACAAACTGAGAGAACAAACCAGACATTGGAGACTTATCTGAGATGCTTTGTGTCTGCTGATCAAGATGACTGGGTCTCTTTTTTGCCTTTTGGCTGAGTTTGCTCTTAATAATAGGCTAGCTCTGCCACTTTGATGTCTCCATTTTTTCTGCAATTTGGGTTTCACCCTCGATTTCTTCGGGACAGACGGAGGCTTCCTGTCTGTCCAGGTGTCCAGTCCAGGTGTTGACTCTGTTTGACTCTGTTGTGGAGCGTATGCAGCAGATTTGGGACAGGTAGTGGAGAGGTGTCCCTCTCTCAGGAGAGGGCCAGCGGTTTGCCAACCGCCATAGGACTGAAGGTCCTCGGTTTGAAGTGGGGTACTTGGTCTGGTTGTCCTCAAGAAATATGCCTATGAGAGTTGCATCTCCTAAGTTTAAGCTAGGTTCATTGGACCTTATAAGATCTTGGAGAATTCTTAATCCTGTTTCCTTTCGTTTACTTCTTCCAGGGACATTTAAGATCCATAACGTGTTCCACAAGTCCTTATTGAAGAGGTTTGTCCGAGCCAGTGGTTCCTATGGCTGCGCCTCCTGACCCTGTTTTGGTGAGGGCAATCTGGAGTATGTGGTGAGAAAATATGGATTCTCGTTTTTCTAGACGGAAACCTCCAGTATTTGGTTAAGTGGAGAGGTTATGTCAGGAGGACATTCTGGGTGTTTGCTTCGACATCCATGCTAGGAACTGATCCGTGCGTACAAGAGCTCATCCTGACCGACCTGGTTGCCCAAATGAGGGTTCGTGACCCCTCCTCAAGGGGGGGTACTGTTGTGAATGTGTTAGAAAGAATTCTGAGCAGAAGCTCCCTCTGGTGGTTGCAGACAGTGCTGAACCATTCAATGAAGATTGTGAAGATTGGCAATCAGGAGTTACAGACTGGTCTTATATAAGGGAGGTTCCCTCCCATCAGGGTTGCCGGTGATCAATTGTTCTTGTCTCAACTTTGTTCCTGGTTCACTTGAACTTGCTGATTCTTGCCTGCATCTTCGCTAACAGATAAGATATTTTCTGCTTTATTTTTGTGCTTGCTTTTTGCATTTTCCCTGCACTTCTGGGAGGTCAGCCAGGTCCCCTCCGGGGGCTTGTGCTCCTCTCAGTTATCTGAGCCACTGTAATTTGTTCATTTGCCTTTTCCAGTTTTTTCGTGGCCGGCTTAGTTTTGTTACACCAGAGAACTAATTTAGGTGGTAGAGGTCGTGTGATCTCAGGTGTGTTTTGCAATTAGTAATTGGTATTTTTTTAGGGTTTTTTGGATTGCAGTTAAGTGTCCTTCCTATCCTTTTCTTTCTAGAAGATTGGGCCCCAACGTTTGCTCATACTATTTTCTGTCTGTGTCTGTATTTCCTCTTGTCTAAACCGCCATTACATGTTTTGGGCTTTCTATAGTTCTTTGGGATCTGCCTCGGGCAGATAGCCTTCCTCTTCTTATCTTTAGGTGTAGTTTAACTTCTCAGGCTGTGACGAGGCGTCTAGACCAACGTAGAAGCTCCACGGCTGCCTTTAGTTGAGGTGTCGCCCTCTGATAATCCACACATCGTCCCCTGATAATCCGCACATCGCCCTCTGATAATCCCACATCGCCCTCTGATAATCCGCACATCGCCCCCTGATAATCCACACAACACCTTCTGATAATCCAAACAATCGCCCTCTGATAATCCGAAACATCGCCCTCTGATAATCCGCACATCGCCCTCTGATAATCCGCACATCGCCTCTGATAATCCGCACACGTGCCCTGATAATCTGCACATCGTCCCCTGATAATCCGCACAACACCTCCTGATAATCCGAACATCGCCCATCGTCCTCTGATAATCCGCACATTGTCCTCTGATAATCCGCACATCGTCCTCTTATAATCCGCACATCGTCCCCTGATAATCCGCACATCGCCCCCTGAATTAATCCGCACATCGCCCCCTGATAATCCGCACATCGTCCTCTGATAATCCGCACATCGCCTCTGATAATTCCGCATATCGTCCCCTGATAATCCGCACATCGTCCTCTGATAATACCGCACATCGTCCCGATAATCCACACAACACCTCCTGATAATCCCACACATCGTCCTCTGATAATCCGCACATCGTCCTCTTTATAATCCGCACATCGTCTCCCTGATAAATCCGCACATCGCCCCCTGATAATCCGCACATCGTCCCTGATAATCCGAACATCGCCCTCTGATAATCCGCACATCGTCCTCTGATAATCCACACAATCGTGCCCTGAAAATCCGCACATCGTTCCCCTGATAATCCACACAACACCTCCTGATAATCCACACATCGCCCTCTGATAATCCGAACATCGTCCCCTGATAATCCGCACATCGCTCCTGATAATCCGCACATCGCCGCTGATAATCCGCACATCGCCCTCTGATAATCCCACATCGTCCTCTGATAATCCGCACAAACGTCCTCGATAATCCGCCATCGCCCTCTGACAATTCTGCACATCGTCCTCTGATAATCCGCACATCGTCCTCTGATAATCCGCACATCGCCCTCTGACAATCCGCACATCGTCCTCTGATAATCGCACATCGCCCTTGATAATCCGCACATCGCCCCTGATAATCCACACAACACCTTGATAATCCGAACATCGCCCTCTGATAATCCGAACATCACCCTCTGATAATCCGCACATCGCCCTCTATAATCCGCACATTGTCCTTGATTAATCCGCACATCGTGCCCTGATAATCTGCACATCGTCCCCTGATAATCCGCACAACACCTCCTGATAATCCGAACATCGCCCATCGTCCTCTGATAATCCGCACATTGTCCTCTGATAATCCGCACATCGTCCTCTTATAATCCGCACATCGTCCCTGATAATCCGCACATCGCCCCCTGATAATCCGCACATCGTCCCCTGATAATCCGCACATCGTCCTCTGATAATCCGCACAACGCCCTCTGATAATCCGCATATCGTCCCCTGATAATCCGCACATCGCCCTGATAATCCGCAATCGCCTCTGATAATCCGCACATCGCCCTCTGACAATCCGCACATCGTCCTCTGAAATCCGCACATCGTCCTCTGATAATCCGACATCCCCTCGACAATCCGCAATCGCCCTCTGACAATCCGCACATCGCCCTTTTGATAATCCGCACATCTTCTCTGAAATCCGCACATCGTCCTCTGATAATCCGCACATCGCCCTCTGAAATCCGCACATCGCCCTGATAACCGCCATGTCCTCTGATAATCCGCACATCGCCCCCTGATAATCCGCACATCGTCCGATAATACGCACATCGCCCCTGATAATCCGCACATCGCCCCTGAAAAATCCGCACATCGTCCTCTGATAATCCGCACATCGCCCCCTGATAATCCGACATCGTCCTCTGATAATCCGCACATCGCCCTCTGACAAACCGCAAAATCGTCCTCTGATAATCCGCACATCGTCCCTCTGATAATCCGCACATCGCCCCTGAAATCCGCACATCGCCCTCTGACAATCCGCACATCACCCTCTTAATCCGCACAAACGTCCTCTGAAATCCGCACATCGTCCTCGATAATCCGCACACGCCCTTGAAATCTGCAATCGTCCTTGATAATCCGCACATCGTCCTCTGATAATCCCACATCGCCCTCTGACAATCCGCACATCGTCCTGATAATCCGCACATCGTCCTCTATAAACCCACATCGTCCTCTGATAATCCCACATCGTCCCCTGATAATCCGCACATCGTCCTCTGATAAATCCGCACATCGCCCTCTGAAATCCGCACATCTCCCTGATAATCCGCCACACGTCCTCTGATAATCCGCACATCGCCCTTGACAATCGCACACGTCCTCTGATAATCCGCACATCGCCCCTGATAATCCGCACATCGCCCCCTGATAATCCACACAACACCTCCTGATAATCCCACATCGTCCTCTGATAATCCACACAACACCTCCTGATAATCCGCACATCGCCCCCTGTAATCCGCACATCGCCCCCTGATAATCACACAACACCTTTGATAATCCAAACATCGCCCATAAAAAAAAAAGGTAAAAAAATAAAAAAAACCCAAAAAGAAAAAAAAAAAAAAAAAAAAAAAAAGGAAAAGGGGGGAAAATAAGGAAAAAAAAAAAAAATTAAATTAAATATATTATAATTCAAAAAATTTAAAAAA
>JARQOD010011331.1:0-23818 GCA_033576555.1 Oophaga sylvatica
ATCAGAGGCTGGCCACTGTCTGATATAGACATAGTATATACCTTTGCTATCTGTAGCCTTTGTTTCACCTCCACTTGCAGGCACCCACTTAAATTGTGACAATACATAATGTTTTTTTAAAATGTTTATTTTTTATCGTGCATTATTGCGTCATCTCATCACTTTGATGAGTCCATGCTGGACATGTAATAAATGCTGTCCGAACTAACAATTTTCGTAAGTGAAATAATTTTAATCTGTGTGACTGTCACATATAAATTGTAATGATGATGATGAGTGACTATTACAAAATCCATTGTCTTCACTATGTTATGGTTTAACATAGCGTTCCTTACGCATCATTCCTAAATACAAAAATGGACTTTTATTCATAAATTTACAACACTATATTTTGTAAAATAAATTTTGGGTGGTGTGTTGTTCCATTTCTTGTTGCCATGTGCTTATATGTGTTTATATTTTAAGGGTGTTTATTTTTATTCTTGGAATTGAAATTCATCATTTTATTGTCCTAGTAAACATTCATTTTATCTTGTTTGAAGTACATACATTTGCAATGGCCACGTAACAAGGCAATAACTCAATATTTTATTTCAAAACCCTTCTTGACCCTGGGCTTCAACACCGCCAGTTGCTGCTCACAAGTGTTGGATGCACAGATCAAAACAATCGCTGATGTGTTTGTGGGGTTCAGTAACGCCTGCTGTTCCCCTGCTGTGTGTCTGGCAAAAATTTATGCTGCTAACTACAAATTTAACTTCAAACATCTCATACTAGGCCTCTGCCTACACCCTCCTTGACCCTGTGCTCCAACACCGCCAGTTGTTGCTCGGAAGTGCTGTTAGCACAGTCAACACTTGCTCCTGTGTTACTGGGGTTCAGTAATGTCAGCTGTTCCCCTGCTGTGTGTACGGCAACAAAAAGTCCTGCTGCCTCCACCCTGTTCTCTTCTCATCCCTGGGCTCCAACACCGCCAGTTGTTGCTCGGAAGTAATTGGCAGGGGTACTGACTCCTGCCTAGCCTGGTTACAGCACGACAGCTGTTTCCTGGCAGTGTCAACGTCAATTTGCCTCCAATAAGTTGTCCTGTCGTGTTGCATTCGGGTTAGCCGACTGTATGGTGCCTGCAGTTTAGGTGATTCCTATGTGTGCTGTGGGATAAGTAAATAAAGGTTGTTTCCGTTGTGACAATAGGACAAGCACCCACTGTAGGACTGTGTGATTCGGTAACTGCGGACGGCTTGCGGCCTGTCAACTTACATTTTCATGGGTGCCTTATGCTACCCGTCCGGGTTCCAGTACCGTCAGCTGGTTCTACGCAGTGCCTTTGGCCTAGGTGCCTCCATCTCGGTATCCGAGTTCCAGCAACGTCTGCTGGTCCTTGGTAGTGCTTTGGAGCACAGGTACCTCCTGCTTAGTAACCGTGTCCCAGTAACGTCAGCTGGTCCTCGGTTGTGCCATTGGTTCTTTTCCTTCTGCTGCCCCTCCGGGTTCCAGCACAGTCAGCTGGTCCTCGTTACTTGCATTGGCTCTTGTACCTTCTGCTACCCGTCCGGGTTCCAGTAACGTCAGCTGGTTCTAGGAAGTTAGTCAGCCTTCTTGTACCTTCAGCTACATTTACAAATTGAAGATTTTTTAAATGTTTTTTTGGGTAATCACTCTGGATCTCCAACAATGAAGACGACGACCCTGATGACCACCCCGAAGAAGATGACGACCACAAGGACGACGAGCATCAAGCCAACCAGCCTGAACACCATCACAAAGAAGAAATAAAAGATTACCCAAAAGAAGATCACAAACAGGACAAAGAAGGTTAAGACAAACTACAAGATACAGAACAAGAGACAGAAGAACAATAAGCAGAAGATCAAAAAGCAGAAGAACATGAAGTATAAGACCAAAATGAAGAGCAAAATATATGCTCTAAATTATAAGCAGAAGAAGACTAAGCAGTGTATGGGGGTGAGTCCGTTACTCCTCGTGGTGCCCCTGGAAAATGCCTGCTGCTGCAGGCTAAACTGAACACGGACAAATACTGTGGTAATTTAAATCTTTTGTGACAGCAAGAACGGAAGGATGAAAAATTCATACTTTTACAGATTACAAGTACAGGAATCTCTGTCACAAATAAGAATATGATGAAGAAGATGAAGATGAAGTAGAATATGAAGAAGAATAATAGTTTAATAAGAACAATATGAGTAATGTTAACAAAAAGATGAATAGCAAGAAGTTTAAGAAGAAGATAAAGAAGGTGAAGATGAAGAATAATTTGATGAAAAAGATGATGCTGCTGAAGATTATGAAGGAGAAAGTGTGTCAAAAGTTAAAAAGGTGAAGAGCATGGAAGTAGTGAAATATACATATTTGCCAAAATGGAAAAAACGTTAACAACATTGTCAATTTCTTCGTCAATCCGAACATCTTTAAAAAAAAAAATATTAATGCTATTCCATTTGATTGGGTTAAACATCTATGCCTTTAATGTCTCCTCAACCTCCCCAATACATTCTACATTACTCTTTGTTGTTTTCCTTCATGTACAATTAACCAACAAGGCAAGAATGGGGTTTTTTTAATTCCGATATTTTGTTCCCATAGACTTACATTGGATTTCCGGTATCGGTATCGGGTATCGCCGATATTTTTTTGGTATCGGCGATACCATTCCGATTCCGATACTTTTGGATATCGGAAAGTATCGCTCAACTCTAGCTACCAGCCAGATGAGATGATTGAGGGGGTAGTAAAAGCGATCAGCCTAGGTCTCAACCTCCGCAGTATGCTAGAGATGAAGTCATTTCACCCTACCACAACTGAAAATGATTTTAAAAGGGCACTGTAAAGAAGAGAATTCTCTAGAATTGTTCCACTGACTCATTAACATCTCACAAAGCAATAATGAATCTCACGCTGTATAGCAGATATATATATGTGATGACAGTAATCTATATCAAAAGGGCAACATACTATATAACATGCGCATAGATATATGATAACATAGAATTACCTGACAGAATGTCCAGTGGGTCAATACGGAATTCGTTATACGCTGTCTCCGGCTAGAGGGTGAACGGGGTCTATGCTGACCCTAAACTGGGGTCCTAACTAATCCCTCTACCTGGAGGTACTGTTAAAGGTACAGAGGTCCAGGCCACCAGCGTAAACCCTGTCTCCTATCAATCCCTGCCAACTGTAATCTAGTCCTAAGAAGGACCCTGATTACCACCAAAGGGAATGAACAGGTAACGGTTAATAAACAGAAAGACATACAAGAAAGACAAGAAATAACGTAAATAAAGTCTTACATACAACACTCACACACAGTAGGAACACCTAAGGTCTCAGAGATAAACTATAAGCTATAAGAGTAAAAACAACTAAGGAACTCTTAGCTTAAGTATTCTCAGAACCGATCCAGTCTGCTAGACTACATGAATGCTTTCACCGGCCTCTAACAAGCAGCCTGGCAGGTATATGAAGGAATCTAATTAGAACATAATCAAACGCAGCCGGGCGAGGCTGGACCTAGTCTTAGCAAAGAGCTAGGTAAAATTAACTCCCTCATTACCAAACACAAAGAAACAGCAACTCAGCTGTGAGAAGTCAGAGTGTGTAATCGCGACGATCCTTGTGGCGATACACCCATGACAGTACCCCCCCCTCTACGAGGGGACTCCGGACCCTCAGGGCCAGGTCTGCCCGGGTGAGTTGTGTGAAAGGTCCGAACCAATCGATCTGCGTTAACATCAGACGCAGGGACCCACGTCCTCTCCACAGGACCATACCCCCTCCAATGAACCAAGTACTGAAGGGATCGGCGACTGAGACGTGAGTCAATGATTTTCGACCCATGAAATTCCACGTTATCATTGACCACCACTGAAGGCGGAGGTAGAGGTGACGGTATGACTGGTGCCACATACTTTTTAATTAATGACTTGTGAAACACATTATGAATTTTCAACGTAGGAGGGAGGTCCAGACGAAATGCCACAGGATTAATTATGGAACTGATCCTGTACGGCCCGATGAATCTGGGACCCAACCTCCAGGAGGAAACTTTAAGTTTTATATTCCTGGTAGACAACCAAACTAGATCGTTCACCTTCAGATCTAGACCAGAAACTCTCCCCCTATCAGCCATCCGTTTGTAACGGTTCCCCGTAACCTTCAGTCTTAACCGATCTGGAACTATCAGTCTCCCTGGAAGTCCCACCGGGGCGTCCCCCTGAGCCCCCAATACCTCCCCCTCAAGCTCAGAGCATACAGCTGACACTACAACTCCCTCCTGAGGAATAGGAACCTGATCATCCGTCTTCCCGGCCCCTGGGAAAGTACGAGATAAGGCATCAGGAAGCAACTTTATTGAGCAGTCATATGCGCGATGAGGAGGTAACTCTTTACACCCCTCCTCTGAGAACATCTCCCCAAAGTCCTCCAGAAAAGGAGACAAAGTCCTAGGCACAACCGCACCGATGACCGTGCTCATGCAGTTATTCCTGCAAAATTCACCCCACTGGCTTATCTTTCCGGATTGCCAATCAATCACTGGGTTATGTTTAGCCAACCAAGGAAGTCCCAACACAATAGGAGTAGGTAGACCCTCCAACACATAACAAGACAATTGCTCTTTATGTCTTGCCCCTACTCGAAGATCTATGTTATGAACAGCTTGTACCAAGCTACCTTGACCGAGAGGTCTAGAATCAATAGAGACTATAGGGACCGGTTTGGCCAATACACTCAGTTGCATACCATGCACCTGGGCAAACCGAGCGTCCACCAGATTAACCCCGGACCCACTATCAAGAAAAACAGAAATCCTCTCAGTTCTAGTACCAATCACCACCTCCGCAGGCACGAGAAACTGAGAGGGATTTGGGGACGAAATACACACTCCCAGGTTAACTCCTTTGCCTCAAAGAGGCCCGGGATGGACACCCCCCAACAAAATGTCCCTCTCTCCCGCAAAAGAAACACCTTCTAGTCTTGCGGTGCACCGCCAATTCCCTCCTACAAAAAGATGTCCCTCCCAACTGCATGGGTTCCTCAGAACAGACCAGGGGAACCTCAGTATAAGGGACTTTAGTAGTAGGTGGAGTCATCACGGGAGGCGGAGTTACCTCGCGTCTTCCCCGAATTCGTCTATCCATGCGAATAGCGAGGGCCATAGCAGCCTCCAGTGATGGAGGAGAATCATACTGAGCCAACACATCTTTTAATTTGTCAGACAACCCTTGACAAAACTGGCTCCTAAGAGCTGGGTCATTCCACTGAGTATCTGTTGCCCATCTACGGAACTCAGAAGAATATTCCTCCGCTGGATGATTTCCTTGCCGTATTTTACGTAACTTTGTTTCAGCAAGGGAAACTCGATCCGGATCATCATATACCAGACCCAGGGCAGTAAAAAATCGATCCACTGACTGGAGATCTGGGGAGCCTGGAGGAATAGAGAACGCCCAAGATTGAGGGTCCCCTTGTAAGAGCGAGATAACAATTCCCACCCTCTGCTCTTCACTCCCAGATGACCGAGGCCGCAGCCGAAAGTACAATTTACATGCCTCCCGGAAAGTAAAAAATTTGTCCCGCCCACCAGTGAACCTGTCCGGGAGAGCAACCTTAGGTTCAGATCTGGTTTGCTCCGGGGGGAACAAAACCTTGGACTTAATGTCTGCAAACTCCATGGACAACCCCTGCAACTGCCGGGCCAGCTGGGCTACTGGATCCATGACAGCTGGAGAGAATCTTTAGTAGGGCCGGTGAAAATGTCACGCTGTATAGCAGATATATATATGTGATGACAGTAATCTATATCAAAAGGGCAACATACTATATAACATGCGCATAGATATATGATAACATAGAATTACCTGACAGAATGTCCAGTGGGTCAATACGGAATTCGTTATACGCTGTCTCCGGCTAGAGGGTGACCGGGGTCTATGCTGACCCTAAACTGGGGTCCTAACTAATCCCTCTACCTGGAGGTACTGTTAAAGGTACAGAGGTCCAGGCCACCAGCGTAAACCCTGTCTCCTATCAATCCCTGCCAACTGTAATCTAGTCCTAAGAAGGACCCTGATTACCACCAAAGGGAATGAACAGGTAACGGTTAATAAACAGAAAGACATACAAGAAAGACAAGAAATAACGTAAATAAAGTCTTACATACAACACTCACACACAGTAGGAACACCTAAGGTCTCAGAGATAAACTATAAGCTATAAGAGTAAAAACAACTAAGGAACTCTTAGCTTAAGTATTCTCAGAACCGATCCAGTCTGCTAGACTACATGAATGCTTTCACCGGCCTCTAACAAGCAGCCTGGCAGGTATATGAAGGAATCTAATTAGAACATAATCAAACGCAGCCGGGCGAGGCTGGACCTAGTCTTAGCAAAGAGCTAGGTAAAATTAACTCCCTCATTACCAAACACAAAGAAACAGCAACTCAGCTGTGAGAAGTCAGAGTGTGTAATTGCGACGATCCTTGTGGCGATACACCCATGACAGAATCACACCAAAGTTTCTTGTTCAGAGTGATTGAACTTAAGGATAGACTGTTTGCATCCAGAGATGTCGGGAGGAGGAGGAGTTTGATGCTGGGTTAGTCCAGAAGAATTTCTTGAGCTCGTTCCGAACGGGCTTAATCAGTAAAGATATTAAGCTACAGCTGAAGCAGTACCTAGAAGGCCCTGGCATTCTGGTCGAAATCCTAAATGAAAAAATGAATGTGGCAGCTAGTTTGGAGACAGGGAGTGAGCTGAAGTTAAAGAAGGGCAAGAAGGGGTCTGCTCCTAAAACCACCAAAATTAGTCAGCTGAAATTAGAGACCCCCTGTTGCTAGTCCAAAGATCATTATGAAGACCCTCCAGTACCACTGCCAAGAGTGAAACTGAAACCAACAACAAAAGGGAGGACAGCAAGAGCTGACTGGGAAGAAGTAATAGGAGAACTGCGAGTTGATGGAGGAGAAAGAGTTGATTCGTTCCAGGACAGAATCTGTATCTCTCTGTCATCTATAGTGTACAGTTCCTATAGCGTCTTGTGCTTGGGTGCGAGGAAAACACAGGAGACATAGGTTGAAATGAAATGACTTGTATTACTTCATACAAGCATGCTGAAAAGTTCACACAGTTTGCAGGAACAGCGACAGGAGACACAGCAGGCCAGAGTAACTTCAAGCTCTACAATAACTCTCCAAAGCAGGTTCAGGATCTCTTCTCTGTACCGTAATTCCTCTGCAAACATGGATTCACCAAACAGCAGGTTTCCAGAGTCCAAAAGTGTTCCAAGGTTCCTCAGTAGGGAATAGCTGGAGTACAAGTCCAAGGCTTCCAGGAGTCAGGTCACAGACTGACTGAGGCTTGATTCAGGAGCACTGATTGTTCAGCTGAGGCTGCTTAAGAAGCAAGAGGGAAGAATCAGGGCGGGAACATGAAAACTGGAAACTCCATATTAACTGAGGGCAAGAGCTGCAGAAAGACAGAAAGTAAAATGGCCGACGGAAAACTGAGTTTCAAGGAACATGTCAACAGAGACAAAGAACCTTACATTACTCCCCCCTTAGGGACAACCTCCGGATGACCTCAGCCCAGGCTTGTCAGGGTACCTCTGATGAAACTGGCGGAGCAGGCGAGGAGCATTTACATTATTGACTGGTTCCCATGAGTTGTCCTCCACTGGGTAGCCCTGCCATTTAATCAAATATTGCAACTGATTTCTGTACAACCTGGAATCTAGAATCCTTTCCACCATAAATTCTTCCTGACCATCGACCAGCACTGGGTCAGGGCAAGGAGAAGAACGTCCAGGAAACGTATTGGGTGTTGCAGCCTTTAGTAGGGATACATGAAAGACAGGGTGGATTCTCATAGTTCTGGGTAGTTGAAGACGACAAGCAACAGCACTTATAATCTTATTGATCTTATAAGGTCCAATGTACTTATGTCCCAATTTAGACGATGGAATCTTTAATTTAAGATTTCTGGTTGACAGCCAGACCAAATCTCCTACCTTGAAAGCTGGTGCAGGTTTACGAAATTTATCTGCTGCTTTCTTGTACCTTTCCTGAGCCAATTCTAGATTTTCCTTTAGAAGATCCATATTCTTTTGTAAAGAAGTGATTCTTTCAGCCACTGCCGGCAAGGGCGTATCTATGGGAAATCGAGGAAGAATGTTAGGATGATAACCTAGATTGGAGTAAAAAGGAGACTGCTTAGTGGAGGCGCTCTGAGAGTTGTTATAAGAGAACTCAGCCAGTGGAAGTAGATCCACCCAATCATCCTGTAGGTGGCAGATAAAACAGCGGAGATACTGCTCCAGGGTCTGATTGGTTCGTTCTGTCTGTCCATTAGTCTGGGGATGAAAAGCAGAAGAAAGGTTTACTTTAATGTCCAATGATGCACAGAAATTTTGCCAAAACCTTGAAGTGAATTGCACCCCTCGATCCGAAATGACCTCATCCGGTACTCCATGTAAGCGAAACACATTCTTAATCATCAAGTCTGATGTCTGTTTTGCAGTGGGTAAGCCGACACAAGGGATAAAATGAGCTGCCTTTGTTAGACGGTCAACCACCACTAGAATGGTGTTCTTCCCTTGAGAGGTTGGTAACTCCACAATGAAGTCCATAGAAATGGATCCCCACAGGCGGGACGGGGTGGGAAGAGGTTGCAACAGACCAGTTGGTGAGGAGCGAGGTGTTTTGCATCTTGCACAGACTTCACATGAAGTGACATAGTTTAAGACATCTTTCCTGTAAGTGGGCCACCAAAAGAAACGAGAAAGAAATTCTTGTGTCTTTAGAATTCCCCTATGCCGGGCTATCTTGGAATCGTGGATGAGTTGCAATACTCTCAATCTGACTGTTTCAGGTATATACAGACGTTGTTCCTGAATCCACACACCATTCTTAAAGACAAGACTTACGTCCCTTGGGGGTTGAGCCAACAAAGAATCCGCATGGTATGCTTCCTTGATGTCCTTAAGTAGGTCTTGATTATGAATCACTCCCAGGAATCTAGAGTCAGGAAGAATAGTCTTAGGAGGAGTAGGTGGACGTGTCTCTGCTGAATGAATCCTAGAGAGTGCATCAGCCTTTCCATTGCGCGATCCTGGTCTATAAGAAATGACAAAATTAAATTGGTTTAGGAAAAGATTCCAGCGAGCCTGGCGAGGAGTCAGGCACTTAGCCGACCTGATAAATTCAAGGTTACGATGGTCTGTCAGGACGACTATTTGCTGTGCAGCTCCCTGAAGAAGGTGTCTCCATTCTTTGAAGGCGGCAATAATGGCCAACAATTCTCTATTGCCCACATCGTAGTTCCTCTCAGCCGAAGACAACTGCTGGGAAAAGAAGGCACAGGGATGCAAGACATTCTTCTCACCTGTTCTCTGAGAGAGTATAGCTCCAACGGCACAGTCTGAAGCATCCACCTCCATTATGAAGGCAAGCTCGGGGTTGGGATGTACTAAGATAGATGCGGTGGTAAATTTATCCTTTAAACAGGAAAATGCTTCCTGAGCTTGCGGGGTCCAGGAGAACCTAGACTGTTTCCGGGTAAGTTGGGTGATAGGTGACACTACCTCAGAAAAATTCTTAATGAAACGTCTATAGAAGTTGGCAAACCCGATGAAATGCTGCACCTCCTTCACATTTCTAGGAATTGGCCAATCCTTGATGGCTTGGGTCTTGCTTCCATCCATACTAATCCCTTGCGTAGATAGTACATACCCCAGAAATTGAATTTCGGTCCTATGGAATTCACATTTTTCAAGTATGATGTAGAGATGGTTTTGTCTTAGGCGTTCTAAGACCATTCTCACATGTCCATGATGTTCCTCTGTGGAGTTAGAAAAAATTAGAATATCATCCAGATAAATCACCACAAATGTATCTAGGAGATCCCTGAAGATATCATTCACGAAGTGTTGGAAAGTGGCTGGGGCGGTACTCAGACCAAAAGGCATAACTAGATATTCAAAGTGTCCATAGCGTGACCTGAAAGCAGTCTTCCATTCATCCCCAGGTCTGATACGGACCAAGTTATAGGCCCCACGGAGATCCAGTTTAGAGAAAATTTTGGCATGCCGCACTCTCTCCAACAACTCAGGGATTAAAGGCAATGGATAACGGTTTCTAATAGTAACCTTATTGAGTTTCCTATAGTCTATGCAGGGTCTCAGAGATCCATCTGTAAGGTTCTTTGTACATGTTTCTTGAAACTCAGTTTTTCCGTCGGCCATTTTGCTTTCTGTCTTGCTGCAGCTATCTTGCCCTCAGTCAATATGGAGTTTCCAGCTTTCATGTTCCGGCCCTGATTCTCTCCCTCTTGCTTCTTAAGCAGCCTCAGCTGAGCAATCAGTGCTTCAGAATCAAGCCTGCAGTGAGCCTGTGACCTGACTCCTGGAAACCTTAGACTTTGTACTCCAGCTATTTCCTACTGAGGAACTTTGGAACACTTGTGGACTCTGGAAACCTGCTATTTGATAAATCCACGTTTGCATGGAATTACGGTAACAGAGAAGAGATCCTGAACCTGTTGTGGAGAGTTATTGCTGAGCTTAAGTTACTCTGGCCTGCTGTGTCTCCTGCTTCTGTACCTGCAAACTGTGTGACCCTTTTTGCCACTTGTATGAAGTAATACAAGTCCTTCTATATCAAACCTGTGTCTCATGTGTTTTCCTCGCACCCAAGCACAAGACGCTATATGAACTGTACACCATACATTACAAGATTCTGAAGCCAAACGTTAGTGTCTGCTGGGTCTGGGAAGGCTGTGTCTGCTGTGACTGTGGATATCAGATGTCCGGTTATACTTTCTGTGATGACAGTGGTTGTGACTTCTCACAACCATTCCAGGTGAGCACATTCCCTTAATTTTACTCTGCAGTGTTACCACAGGTAAACAATATTTTTTTTTTTTTGTTTGTTTTTTCTCTTCTCCTTCCAGTACTCCTGTCTTAAAAGATCTGGAAGATGGAGGCTCGCATAAAGGAGCTTTGCGGAGTGACTGATACAATCCTTGCAGATATACAGACTATAAAGACCCGTTTTGCAAACCTACAGGACCTCACTAATCACAATTTGCAAGTGTTTGGACAAACTACCCAGGATTTACGAGCCAGGATTGAGGTTCTAGAGGAACGAGTCCAGGCTCCTGCCATAACCCCGAGTTCTGGGATTCCCAAGTTACCCCCTTTTCATTTTGGCGGTGAACGTGAGAAATTCAGGGGATTTATTAACCAATGCAGTCTTTTTTTTTCTGCACATGCTTCACAATTTCCCACTGAACGATCTAAAGTGCTTACTATAATCATGTTGCTTACCAACAAGGCTTTGATGTGGGCAAACCCTCTGATTGAGACTGAGGATGAATGTTTGGATCATCTTGATGCTTTCATTTCAGCCATGGGGCAGGTGTTTGATGACCCCAATCGAGGTGCAACAGCTGAAGCAGCCATGTTAACTTTGCGCCAAGGTAAGCGCTCAGTAGCCGAATATGCCCTGGATTTCAGGAGATGGGCCCTCGATACCACTTGGGACAGTTCCGCCAAAAAATCTATTTTTCGAAAAGGGTTGTCTCCACTGATTAAGGATGAACTTGCTCGTGCCGACCCTCCCACTGCGTTAGGTGACTTTATTAACTACTGCATCCGTATTGATGCTCGTCTGACTGAAAGCAGGCAAGAGAGATGGTTCGAAAGTAATCGCACTAACCTTTTCCTACCTTCCTCCCCAGCTAAGGAACCTTTGAGTAGGATCACACGGGAACCTGAACCTGAACCCATGCAGGTGGACTCTTTACAAAGACGGGTTAGTGATGCACGCAAAGAACATCGTTTAAAGGAAAATCTATGTTTCTACTGTGGTAAGTCAGGGCACTTCATTATAAACTGCCCCAGCCGTTCTCTTAAGACTACTGCAGCAGTCATTCACTGTGAGTGTTGCGAGAGGAGATCTGTCAGGTCCGAGCCTCAGGCTCCAGAGAGATCTGCAGCAACAGATATTGATTTCTCTGACTTAAACTCCGTCACTTCTGAGGACGATGACTGTGTAAACGCTGCAATTTTTCAAGTTTCCTCAGCGGTGTCCCAGCTGAGTTGCAAGAAAAACAATTCTCATTGCTTCCTTTCCATCAAACTCTGGGTTGACTCAGTCTGGGTGTCTAGCTCTGCTATGATCGACTCAGGGGCAAGTGGAAATTTTATGGCTATCTCCTTTGCTCTGAAACGGGGGATACGTTCAGTGAAGAAGACTACTCCAGTACAGATGGAGACTGTGGATGGCTCCCTGCTGACCTCTGGACCAGTGGATCAGGAAACGGAGCCTTTGAGGGTCCTTATGGGTAAAGATCATCAAGAGAAACTGTCCTTTATGCTTATCTCTTCTCCCCACTTTCCCATTATTCTAGGGCTACCATGGCTGCAGGCTCAGACCCCTACCATTAACTGGGAGACCAAGGAATTACACTTTCCAGAGAAACAGATGAGTCCAGAAGTTTCAGCTTGCTCTGTTCCTAAAGGAACCATGTCAGTCCCTGAACTACCAGCTGTATACCAGGACTATGTGGATTTATGTGACAAGAAGAACGCTGACCAGCTTCCCCCTCACCGTCCATATGATTGTCCAATTGAATTATTGCCTGGAGCAGAGATACCTTTTGGTAAGATCTACCCCTTGGCGGGGCCCGAGCTAAAGGCTTTAAAGGATTACATAGACGAAAATCTAGCCAAGGGCTTCATACGCCCCTCTTCATCTCCTGCAGGTGCACCCATCTTCTTTGTGAAGAAGAAAGATGGATCTCTGAGACCCTGCGTAGACTATAGGGAACTCAATAAGGTTACTATTAGAAACCGTTATCCATTGCCTTTAATCCCTGAGTTATTGGAGAGAGTGCGGCATACCAAAATTTTCTCTAAACTGGATCTCCGTGGGGCCTATAACTTGGTCCGTATTAGACCTGGGGATGAATGGAAGACTGCATTCAGGTCACGCTATGGACACTTTGAATATCTAGTTATGCCTTTTGGTCTGAGTACCGCCCCAGCCACTTTCCAACACTTCGTGAATGATATCTTCAGGGATCTCCTAGATACATTTGTGGTGATTTATCTGGATGATATTCTAATTTTTTCTAACTCCACAGAGGAACATCATGGACATGTGAGAATGGTCTTAGAATGTCTAAGACAAAACCATCTTTACATCAAACTTGAAAAGTGTGAATTCCATAGGACCGAAATTCAATTTCTGGGGTATGTACTGTCTACACAAGGGATTAGTATGGATGGAAGCAAGACCCAAGCCATCAAGGATTGGCCAATTCCTAGAAATGTGAAGGAGGTGCAGCGCTTCATCGGATTTGCCAACTTCTATAGACGTTTCATTAGGAATTTCTCTGAGGTAGTGTCACCTATCACCCAACTTACCCGGAAAGAGTCTAGGTTCTCCTGGACCCCCCAAGCCCAGGAAGCATTTTCCCGTCTAAAGGATAAATTTACCACCGCACCTATCTTAGTACATCCCAACCCCGAACTTGCCTTCATAATAGAGGTGGATGCTTCAGACTGTGCCGTTGGAGCTATACTCTCTCAGAGAACAGGTGAGAAGAATGTCTTGCATCCCTGTGCCTTCTTTTCCCAGCAGTTGTCTTCGGCTGAGAGGAACTACGATGTGGGCAATAGAGAGTTGTTGGCCATTATTGCCGCCTTCAAAGAATGGAGACACCTTCTTCAGGGAGCTGCACAGCAAATAGTCGTCCTGACAGACCATCGTAACCTTGAATTTATCAGGTCGGCTAAGTGCCTGACTCCTCGCCAGGCTCGCTGGAATCTTTTCCTAAACCAATTTAATTTTGTAATTTCTTATAGGCCAGGATCGCGCAATGGAAAGGCTGATGCACTCTCTAGGATTCATTCAGCAGAGACCCGTCCACTTACTCCTCCTAAGACTATTCTTCCTGACTCTAGATTCCTGGGAGTGATTCATAATCAAGACCTACTTAAGGACATCAAGGAAGCATACCATGCGGATTCCTTGTTGGAACAACCCCCAAGGGACGTAAGTCTTGTCTTTAAAAATGGTGTGTGGATTCAGGGACAACGTCTGTATATACCTGAAACAGTCAGATTGAGAGTATTGCAACTCATCCACGATTCCAAGATAGCTGGGCATAGAGAAATTCTAAAGACACAGGAATTTCTTTCTCGTTTCTTTTGGTGGCCCACTTACAGGAAAGATGTTTTAAACTATGTCACTTCATGTGAAGTCTGTGCAAGATGCAAAACACCTCGCTCCTCACCAACTGGTCTGTTGCAACCCCTTCCCACCCCGTCCCGCCCGTGGGGATCCATTTCTATGGACTTCATTGTGGAGTTACCAACCTCTCAAGGGAAGAACACCATTCTAGTGGTGGTTGATCGTTTAACAAAGGCAGCTCATTTTATCCCTTGTGTCGGCTTACCCACTGCAAAACAGACATCAGATTTGATGATTAAGAATGTGTTTCACTTACATGGAGTACCGGATGAGGTCATTTCGGATCGAGGGGTGCAATTCACTTCAAGGTTTTGGCAAAATTTCTATGCCGCATTGGACATTAAAGTAAACCTTTCTTCTGCTTTTCATCCCCAGACTAATGGACAGACAGAACGAACCAATCAGACCCTGGAGCAGTATCTCCGCTGCTTTATCTGCCACCTACAGGATGATTGGGTGGATCTACTTCCACTGGCTGAGTTCTCTTATAACAACTCTCAGAGCGCCTCCACTAAGCAGTCTCCTTTTTACTCCAATATAGGTTATCATCCTAACATTCTTCCTCGATTTCCCATAGAAACGCCCTTGCCAGCAGTGGCTGAAAGAATCACGTCTTTACAAAAGAATATGGATCTTCCAAAGGAAAATCTGGAATTGGCTCAGGAAAGGTACAAGAAAGCAGCAGATAAATTTCGTAAACCTGCACCAGCTTTCAAGGTAGGAGACTTGGTCTGGCTGTCAACCAGAAATCTTAAGTTAACCCCTTCACCCCCAAGGGTGGTTTGCACGTTAATGACCGGGACAATTTTTACAATTCTGACCACTGTCTCTTTATGAGGTTATAACTCCGGAACGCTTCAACGGATCTTCGCGATTCTGAGATTGTTTTCTCGTGACATATTGTACTTCATGTTAGTGGTAAAATTTCTTCCATATAACTTGCGTTTATTTTTGAAAAAACGCAAATATGGCGAAAATTTTGAAAATTTAGCAATTTTCAAACTTTGAATTTTTATTCCCTTAAAACAGAGAAATATGTCACACAAAATAGTTAAGAAATAACATTTCCCACATGTCTACTTTACATCAGCACAATTTTGGAATCAAAATTTTTTTTTGTTAGGAAGTTATAAGGGTTAAAAGTTGACCAGCGATTTCTCATTTTTACAACAAAATTTACAAAGCCATTTTTTTTAGGGACCACCTCTCATTTGAAGTCACTTTGAGGGGTCTACATGACAGAAAATACCCAAAAGTGACACCATTCTAAAAACTGCACCCCTCAAGGTACTCAAAACCACATTCAAGAAGTTTATTAACCCTTCAGGTGCTTCACAGGAACTAAAGCAACGTGGAAGGAAAAAATGAATATTTAACTTTTTAGCCACAAAAATGATCTTTTACAAACTTTTTTTTTATTTTCACAAGGGTAAAAGGAGAAAATGGACAGATAAGGTTGTTATGCAATTTCTCCTGAGTACGCCAATACCCCATATGTGGGGGAAAACCACTGTTTGGGCACACGGCAGAGCTCGTAAGGGAAGGAGCACCGTTTGACTTTTTCAAACTAAAATTGGCTGGAGTTGAGATTGGACGCCATGTCGCGCTTGGAGAACCTCTGATGCGCCTAAACAGTGGAAACCCCCCACAAGTGACACCATTTTGGAAACTAGACCCCCTAAGGTACTTATCTAGATCTGTTGTGAGCACTTTGAACCCCCAAGTGTTTCACAAAAGTTTATAATGCCTGGGTGTGAAAAAAAAAAAAAAAATTTCCACAAAAATGATTTTTTAGTCCTAAATTTTTGAATTTTCCCAAGGAAATTGGACCCCAAAAGTTGTTGTCCAATTTGTCCTGAGTACGCTGATACCCCATATGTGGGGGTGGAAAACTGTTTGGGCGCACGGCAGGGCTTGGAAAGGAAGTAGTAACGTTTTGGAATGCAGACGTTGATGGGGGTCATGTTCCGTTTGCAGTGCCCCAGATGAGCCTAAACAGTGGAAATCCCCCACAAGTGACCCCATTTTGGAAACTAGACCCCCTAAGGAACTTATCTAGATCTTTGGTGAGCACTTTGAACCCCCAAGTGGTTCACACAAGTTTATAATGCCCGGGCATGAAAATAAAAAATCCTATTTTTTTCCCACAAAAATTATCTTTTAGTCACTAATTTTTTATTTTCCCAAGGGTATCAGGAGAAATTGGACCACATAAGTTGTTGTCCAATTTGTCCTGAGTACGCTGATGCCCCATATGTGGGGGGGAACCACTGTTTGGGCGCACGGCAGAGCTCGGAAGGGAAGGAGCACCATTTGACTTTTTCCAACCAAAATTGGCTGGAATTGAGATTGGATGCCATGTTGCATTTGGAGAGCCCCTGATGTGCCTAAACAGTGGAAACCCCCACAAATGACCCCATTTGGGAAACTAGACCCCCTAAGGAACTTATCTAGATCTTTGGTGAGCAATTTGAACCCTCAAGTGCTTCACACAAGTTTATAACGTAGAGCCGTAAAATTTAAAAATCATATTTTTTCCACAAAAATGATCTTTTCACCCGAATTTTTATTTTTCCAAGGGTAACAAGACTCCAAAAGTTATTGTGCAATTTGTCCTGAGTACACTGATACCCCATATGTGGGGGTATACCACTGTTTGGGTGCATGGCAGAGTTTGGAAGGGAAGGAGCGCCGTCTCACTTTTTCAACGCAGAATTGGCTGGACGCCAATGTCGTGTTTGGAGAGCTCCTGATCTGCCTAAACAGTGGAAACCCCCCACAAATGACACCATTTTGGAAACTAGACCCCTCAAGGAACTTATCTAGATGTGTGGTGAGAACTTTGAACCCCCAGGTGTTTCACTAAAGTTTATAACGTACAGCCTTAAAATAAAAAATCCTTTTTTTTTTTTACAAAAATGATTTTTTCGCCCCCCAATATTTTATTTTCAAAAGGGGTAACAGAAGAAATTGGAACCCAAAAGTTGTTGTCCAATTTGTCCTGAGTACGCTGATACCCAATATGTAGGAGAAAACTACTGTATGGGTGCACGTCAGGGCTCGGAAGGGAAGTAGTGACGTTTTGGATTGCAGACTTTGATGGAATGGTCTGGGGGCATCATGTCGCATTTGGAGAGCCCCTGATACGCCTAAACAGTGGAAACCCCCCACAAGTGACCCCATTTTGGAAAATGACCCTACAAGGAACTTATCTAGATGTGTGGTGAGCACTTTGAACCCGAAGTGCTTCACAGAAGTTTATAACGCACAGCCGTAAAAATAAAAAATCCTTTTTTTTTTTACAAAAATGATTTTTTCGCCCCCAATATTTTATTTTCACAAGGGTAACAGGAGAAATTGGCCCCCAAAAGTTGTTGTCCAATTTGTCCTGAGTACGCTGATACCCAATATGTGGGAGAAAACTACTGTATGGGCGCATGTCAGGGCTCGGAAGGGAAGTAGTGACGTTTTGGATTGCAGACTTTGATGGAATGGTCTGGGGGCGTCATGTCGCATTTGGAGAGCCCCTGATGCGCCTAAACAGTGGAAATCCCCAACAAGTGACCCCATTTTGGAAAATAGACCCCACAAGGAACTATTTAGATGTGTGGTGAGCGCTATGAAGCCCCAAGTGCTTCACAGAAGTTTATAATGTACAGCCGTAAAAACAAAAAAATCTTATTTTTTTTACAAAAATAATATTTTCGCCCCCAGTTTTTTATTTTCCCAAGGGAAACAGAAGAAATAGGACAAAATTTCACAATAACTCTTGGGGTCCAGAGTACGCTGATACCCCATATGTGGGGATAAACTACTGTTTGGACGCATGGCAGAGCTCAGAAGTGAAGGAACACCGTTTGACTTTTCAAAGCAGAATTGGCTGGAATGGAGATCAGACGCCATGTCACATTTGGAGAGCCCCTGATGTGCCTAAACAGCGGAAACCCCCCAATTCTAACCCCAAACCCCTAACCCCAACACACCCCTAACCCTAGTCCCCAACCCTAATCCCAACCCTAACCCTAATCCAAACTCTAACCCTAATCCTAACTTTAGCGCCAACCCTAACCCTAACTTTAGCCGAAACCCTAACCCTAACCCTAATGGGAAAATGGAAATAAATACATTTTTTTTATTTTATTATTTTTCCCTAACTAAGGGGGTGATAAAGGGGGGTTTGATTTACTATTTATAGCGGTTTTTATGATTGGCAGCTGTCACGCTAAAAGACGCTTTTTATTGCAAAAAGTAGTTTTTTGCATCGCCACATTTTGAGAGCTATAATTTTTGCATATTTTGGCCCACAGAGTCATTGAGGTCTTAATTTTTGCGGGACGAGGTGACGCTTTTATTTGTACCATTTTTGAGCACGTGACATTTTTGATCGCTTTTTATTTCGATTTTTGGGAGGTTAGAATGAACAAAAATCAGCAATTCATGAATTTCTTTTGGGTGAGGCGTTTTTATTGTTCCGCGTGTGGTAAAATTGATAAAGCAGTTTTATTCTTCGGGTCAGTACGTTTATGGCGATACCTCATTTATATCATTTTTTTATGTTTTCGCGCTTTTATAGAATAAAAACAATTTAAAAAAAAAATAATTATTTTTGCATCGCTTTATCTGCGAGCTATAACTTTTTTATTTTTTTTGCTGATGATGCTGTGTGATGGCTCGTTTTTTGCGGAACAAGATGACGTTTTCAGCGGTACCATGTTTATTTTATATCCGTCTTTTTGATCGCGTGTTATTCCACTTTTTGTTCAGCGGTATTGTGATAAAGCACTGATTTTTTGCTTGTTTTTATTTTTTATTTTTAAGGGGTTCACAAAAAGGGTTTAATAGTGGGACATTTTTATAGGGGGGGGTCTTTTCGGGCGCGGCGATACCAAAATGTGTACTTTTATTGTTTTATTTTTTTTATTTAAAATAAGTAAGAATTTATTGGGGAATATTTTTTTTTTTTTTTTTTTTTTTTGGATTTTTTTTACACATGTTTATTTTTACTTTTTTTACTTTTTTTTTTTCTTTGTCCCAGGGTGGGGCATCACGATTTCATCAGATCGCTGGGTGAAGTGTGCACACACTCTGTCACACCAGCGATCGCTCAGGCAGGGGCAGCAGGCTTCTCAGTGCCTGCTCTCGGCAGGACTGAGGAAGGCCTCCCCCCAGGACCCCAGGCCATTTGGATCCGGGTCCTGGGAGGGAGGAAGCCCTCAGAGCAGCGCGATACATGCGCTGGTCTGAGGGTCCAAGGGGGGCGCCAGGGAGCCCCCACCCCTGCGCGATCCTCCCCGTGCCCCAGTACACCCGATCATGTTTTTATCGCGGTGTGGGAAGGGGTTTTAAAGTGCCGGGAGCGGTCCGTGACCGCTCCTGACACACAGTTTACGGGTGTAGCTGGGGTAACAGCTGACACCCGGCGGCGATTAGCTGCGGCTCCCTCGGGGAGCGCAGCTAATCGCCTATGACGTACTATCCTCCAGGTCAGAATGGAAGGGTTTAATGGAGGGATAGTAGTTAATGTCAGAGAGGGGTTAAGGATCCATCGTCTAAGTTGGGACTAAAACATTGGACCCTATAAAATCAGTAAAATTATAAGTGCCGTTGCTTGTCGTCTTCAACTGCCCGAACTTGAGAATCCACCCTTTCTTTTATGTATCCCTACTAAAGGCGCAACACCCAACGTTTCCTGGAGTTCTTTTCCTTGCCCTGACCCAGTGCTAGTCGATGGTCAGGAAGAATTTGTGGGGAAAGGATTAAGATTCCAGGTTTACAGAAATCAGTTACAATTTTATTAAATGGCAGGGCTAACCCGTGGAGGACAACTCATGGGAACCAGTCAATAACGTTAATGCTCCTCGCTTGCTCCGCCAGTTTTCATCGGAGGTACCCAGACAGGGGCCCGGTCTGAGGTCATCCGGAGGTTGTCCCTAAGGGGGGGGGTAAGTAAAGGGTTTTTTGTACATGTTTTTGAAATCAGTTTTTCCGTCGGCTATTTTGTTTCTGTCTTGCTGCAGCTATCTTGCCCCCAGTCAATATGGAGTTTCCAGCTTTATTTTTCCCGCCCTGATTCTTCTCCCTCTTGCCTTTTGCAGCCTCGTGAGCAATCAGTGCTTCAGAATCAAGCCTGCAGTGAGCCTGTGACCTGACTCCTGGAAACCTTAGACTTTGTACCCAGCTATTTCCTATGAGGAACTTTGGAAACACTTGTGGACTCTGGAAACCTGCTATTTGATAAATCCACGTTTGCATGGAATTACATTAACAGAGAAGAGATCCTGAACCTGTTGTGGAGAGTTATTGCTGAGCTTAAGTTACCTGGCCTGCTGTGTCTCCTGCTTCTGACCGCAAACTGTGTGACCCTTTTTGCCCTTGTTGAAGAATACAAGTCCTTCTATATCAAACCTTTTGTCTCATGGGTTTTTCCTCGCACCCAAGCCAAACGCTATATGAATGTACACCATACATTACACCATCTTTTTTTCTTCACAAAGAAGATGGGTGCACCTGCGGGATTGAAGGGGGCGTATGAACCCTTGGCTAAATTTTGTCTATAAATCCTTCAAAGCTTTTAGTCGGGCCCCGCTAGGGGGTAGATCTTACCAAAAGGTATCTCGGCCCGGGGTAAAAAATTTTCAATTGGACAATCATATGGCGGGAGGGGGAAGTGATCAGCGTTCTTCTTGTACAAAATCGTAATAGTCCGGTATCAGCGGGTAGTTAGGGACTGACATGGTTCCTTAGGAACAGAGCAAGCTGAAACTCCTTGACCATCTGTTTCTCCGGAAAAGTGTAATTCCTTGGTCTCCCGTTAATTAGGATTCTGCCCTGCAGCCTGGTCCCTAGAATGATGGGAAAGTGGGGAGAAGAGATAAGCAAAAAAGACATTTTCTCCTGTGATCTTTACCCACAAGGCCCTCAAAGGCTCTGTTTCTTGATCCATGGTCCAGAAGTCAGTAGAGAGCCATCCACAGTCTCCATCTGTATGGAAGCCTTCTTCATGAACGTATCCCCTGTTTCAGAGCAAAGGAAAATCCATAAAATTTCCACTTGCTCCTGAGTCGATATAGCGAGCTAGACCCCAGACTGAGTCAAACCAGAGTTTGATGGAAAGGAAGCAATGGAATTGTTTCTTTTACAACTCAGCTGGGACCCCCGCTGAGGAAACTTGAAAAATTGCAGCGTTTATACCGTCACGTCCCCAGAACTACAGAGTTTAAGTCCGAGAAATCAAGATTCTTGCAGCAGATCTCTCTGGAAACCTGAGCTCGGCATGACAGAGCTCCTCTCGAACACTCACAGTGAATGACTGCTGCAGTAGTCTTACGAGAACGGCTGGGGCAGTTTATAATGAAGTGCCCTGACTTACCACAGTAGAAAATAGATTTTCCTTTATACGTGTTTTTTTGCGTGCATCACTAACCCGTCTTTGTAAAGGTCCACCTGCATGGGTTCAGGTTCTGGTTCCCTTGTGATCCTACTCAAAGGTTCCTTAGTGGGGGGAGGTAGTAAAAGGTTAGTGCGATTATTTTCGAACCATCTTCTTGTCTGCGTTCAGTCAGACGAGCATCAATACGGATAAATAGTTAATAAAGCACCTAACGCAGTGGGGGGTCGGCACGAGCAAGTTATCCTTAATCAGTGGAGACAACCCTTTCCGAAAAATAGATTTTTTAGCGGAAGTGTCCCAAATGGTATAAGAGCCCATCTCCTGAAATCCAGGGCATATTCGGTTTCTGAACGCTTACCTTGGCGCAAAGTTTACATGGCTGCTTCAGCGTTGCACCTCGTTGGGGTCATCAAACACCTGCCCCATGGCTGAAATAAAAGCTCAAGGTATTCAAACAATCCCTCAGTCTCAATCGAGGGTTTGCCCACATCAAAGCCTTATTGGTAAGCAACATGATTATAGTAAGCACTTTGGATCGTTAGTGGGAAATTGTGAAGCATGTGCAGAGAAAAAAAAATTGCATTGATTTAAAAAATCCCCTGAATTTCTCACGTTCACCGCCAAAACGAAAAGGAGGTAATTTGGGATCCCAGAACTTGGGGTTTGGCAGGAGCCTGGGCTCGTTCCTCTAGAGCCTCAATCCTGGCTCGCAATTCCTGGGTAGTCTGTCCAAACACTTGCAAAAATTTTGATTAGTGAGGCCTGTAGGCTTGCAAAACGGGTTTTTTTTAAAATCTGTACATCTGAAAGGATTGTATCACACTCCGCAAAGTTCCTTTAGCGGGCCTCCATTTCCCCCAGACTTTAAGAAAAGGGGTGCTAAAGGGAAAGAAAGGAAAAAAAAAAAAAAAAAAAAAAAGTTTTTTCCGTGGTAACCCTCCAGAGAAAAATTTTTAAGGGGAAACGCTACCGGGAAAGGGTTGGAGAATCAAACCATGTCATCACATAAGGTTTTTAAACGGACATCTGATATCCACAGTCCCCAGCAGACAGGCTTTCCCGACCCAGCAGACACAAAAATTTGGCTCCTAATTTTCATGTAAATGACATTTTTCCTATACGTTGGCTTGGGTGCGAGGAAAAACACAGGAACAAGGTTGAAATGAAAGCTTGTTTTACTTCATAAAGCATGCTAAAAAATTTCACCCGTTGCGGGAACAGCGACAGGAGACACAGCAGGCCAATAACTTCAAGCTTACAATAACTCTCCAAAACAGGTTCAGGATCTCTTTCTGTAAACCCTAATTCCCTGCAAAAGGATTTACCAAACAGCATTTCCAGAGTCCAAAATGTTCCCAAGGTTCCTCAGAGGGAATTGCGGATACAAGCCCAAGGGGTCCATAGTCAGGGCACAGACTGACTAGGGTTTATTCAGGAGCTGTAAGGTTTTTTGTCCTGTTGACAGTTCCTTGAAACCATTTTTCCCTCGGCCATTTTTTCTTTTTGTCTTTTTTTAGCTTTGCCCTGTTAATATGGTTCCATTTTTATGTTTCCCCCCCTGATTCTTCCCTCTTGCTTCTTTTCAGCCCCCGAACAATCATGCTCGAAACAACCTCAGTCAGTCTGTGACCTGACTCCTGGAAAACCCTTTAAATTGTACTCCCGCAAATTTCCCCATGAGAACCTTTGAAACCTTTGGACCGGAAACCCGCTGCTGTGAATCCAGTTTTTAGGGAATTACGGTACAAAGAGACCTAACCTGCTTTGGGGATTATTGTAGAGCTTGAATTACCTGGGTGCGGTCTCCTGACTCTGTTCCTGCAAACTGTATGAACTTTTTTGCAAGCTTTTATGAATAAACAAGTCATTCATTTCAACCTATGTCTCCTGTGTTTTCCTCCCCCAAGCACAAGCCAAGGAACTGTACACTAATTGACAAGATTCAGGAGCCAAAGTTTGGTCTGCTGGGCTGGGAAACCGGTTTCTGTGATGTGGATATCAATGTCCCTTTAAATACCTTATGTAGAAGGGTTTGACTTTTCCCAAACCCTTCCAGGTGACGCATTCCCTTAAAATTTTACTCTGCGTTTAAAAAGGGAAAAAACATTGTTTTTTTTTTTTTTTCCTTTTCCCTTTTTTCCTTCCACACTTCTGC
>JARQOD010011332.1:0-23816 GCA_033576555.1 Oophaga sylvatica
GATCCTCCTTTTGCAAAAATAACAGCCTCTAGTCGCTTCCTGTAGCTTTTAACCCCTTAACGACCGCCGATACGCCTTTTAACGGCGGTCATTAAGGGTACTTAAACCACAGCGCCGTTAATTAACGGCGCTGTGGAAAAAGTGAATAGCGCCCCCCAGAGGCGCATTTTCTCCGGGGTCTCGGCTGCCGGGGGTAGCCGAGACCCCAGAGAACATGAATCGGGTCGGTTTTTACCGACACCGATGTTGCGATCGCCGTTATTAACCCTATAACGGCGACCGCAACAAAAAAAAAAAAAAAAGTTGTGCCATTTAATTTCTCTGTCCTCTGATGTCATCGGACATCAGAGGACAGAGAAAAAGGGTCCCCAGGACCCCCATGTGGCCCCCAATAAGATCCATGTGGCCCCCGGACCCTCCGGTGTCCCCCGGTGCCGGCGCCGTTAAGACAATGGCGGGCGCATGCCCAGTGCGCCCGCCGCTATGTGCCGCTGTGCTGGTGGGGGGATGGGCAAATATTCTCTGGGGTCTCGGCTACCGGGGGTAGCCGAGACCCCAGAGAACATGATCCGGGTCGGTATTCACCGATCCCGGTGTTGCGATCGCGGCTATGCAAGCATAGCCGCGATCGCAAAAAAAAAAAAAAAAAAAAAAAAATGATTTCTCTCCCCTCTGATGTGATCGCACATCAGAGGGGAGAAAATGAGGGTCCCCCGGTCCCCCGATCGCCCCCCCATATACTTACCGGTGTCCTCCGTCCTCCCGCAGGCCCCAGGATCCCGGCTTCTTCTCCCTGCAAAAAAAAAATGGCGGGCGCATGCGCAGTGCGCCCGCCCATCTGCTTTGGCGGCAGATTCAAATTTTTTTTCATTCATTCTCATAAAAGTACATTTTGATCACTGTGATAAACTATCACAGTGATCAAAATAAAAAAAACAGTACATAACCCCCCATTTATCACCCCCTTAGTTAGGGACATATAATAAAAAGTAGAAATTATATTTATTTTCATTTTTCTGTTAGGGTTAGGGTTATAATTAGGGTTAGGGTTATAATTAGGGTTAAGGTTATAATTAGTGTTAGGGTTAGCATTAGGCTGGTTTCACACATCCGGTGTGCGCCTGACGGCGCCCCCGGCATTTAGCCGCAGCGCCGCATCAGAAAATCTGATGCGCCGCATGCGTTTTTTTTGCATTGACTTGCATTAGCGCCGGATGGCGCCGCATGTCAATGCGTTGCATGCGGTTTTGTCCGGATGCGGCGCAAATGTACATTGCGGCGGCCGGACAAAACGCTTCATGTAACGTTTTTTGTTTTTGCCGGATGGTTTCTGATGTCTCCGGGCATCAGAAACCATCCGGCAAAAAACCGCATGCGGCCGCCGGCGGCGCATCAGGTTTTCTGATGCGGCGCTGCGGCAAAATGCCGGGGGCGCCGACAGGCGCCCGCCGGAAGTGTGAAAGCACCCTTAGGGTAAGGGTTATAATTAGCGTTAGGGTTAGGCTGGGTTCATACTGCGTTATGGCAGTCCGTTAGACGGACTGCGTTACACCGCGGTATAACAGTCCGTTAACGCTACCATTCACCCCCATTTGAGGGCACATCGCGACGCATGCCGTAAAGCGGCATGCGTTTGCGACGTGCCATCATTCAGTGACGGAGCCTCGGACGCGGGCTGCAGCGTTTGGGCTCCGTCACCGCTAGCGCAGATGAATCATCTGCTGATTCCTCTGCGCTAGCGGGTATAGCATAATGCGATCGCGTTATGCTATACCATTACCAGCCCGTCAACGCTATGTGTTGAACGGGCTGGTAAAACGCAAAATGAACCTAGCCTTAGGGTTAGGGTTATAATTAGGGTTAGAATTAGGGTTAGGGTTACAATTAGGGTTAGGGTTATAATTAAGGTTATAATTAAGGTTAGGGTTACAATTAGGGTTGGAATTAGGGTTGGGATTTAGGTTAGGATTAGGGTTGGGATTAGGGTTAGGGGTGTGTTGGGATTAGGGTTGGAGCTAGAATTGAGGGATTTCCACTATTTAGGCACATCAGGGGGTCTCCAAACACGATGTGGCGTTCAAAAAGTCAAATGGCGCTCCCTCCCTTCCGAGCCCTGCCGTGCGCCCAAACAGTGGTTTACCCCAACATATGGGGTATCAGCGTACTCAGGACAAATTGCACACCAATTTTGGGGTTCTAATTTCTCCGATTACCCTTGGGAAAATAAAAAATAGCTGGCTAAAAAAATCATTTTTGAGAAAAAAATGATTTTTCATTTTCACGGCTCTGCGTTTATAAATTTCTGTGAAGCACTAGGGGGTTCAAAGTGCTCACCACACATCTAGATAAGCTCCTTAAGGGGTCTAGTTTCCAAAATGGGGTCACTTGTGGGGGGTTTCCACTGTTTAGGCTCATCTGGGGCACTGCAAACGGAACATGACCCCCACCAACGTCTGCATTCCAAAACGTTATTACTTCCTTTCCAAGCCCTGCTGTGCGCCAAAACAGTTCCCCCCCCCCACATATTTGGTATCAGCGTACTCAGGACAAAATGGACAACAACTTTTGGGGTCCAATTTCCTTGTGAAAAATCAAAAATTTGGGACTAAAAAATCATTTTTGTGGAAAATTGATTTTTTTTTTTCACACCCAGGCATTATAAAGTTTTGTGAAACACTTGGAGGTTCAAAGTGCTCACCACAGATCTAGATAAGTTCCTTATGGGGTCTAGTTTCCAAAATGGGGTCACTTGTGGGGGTTTTCCACTGTTTAGGCTCATCTGGGGCACTGCAAACGGAACATGACCCCCACCAACGTCTGCATTCCAAAACGTTATTACTTCCTTTCCAAGCCCTGCTGTGCGCCAAAACAGTTTCCCCCCCCACATATTTGGTATCAGCGTACTCAGGACAAATTGGACAACAACTTTTGGGGTCCAATTTCCTTGTGAAAAATCAAAAATTTGGGACTAAAAAATCATTTTTGTGGAAAATTGTTTTTTTTTTTTTTTCACACCCAGGCATTATAAACTTTTGTGAAACACTTGGGGTTCAAAGTGCTCACAGTGGATCTAGATAAGTTCCATAGGTGGTCTAGTTTCCAAAATGGTGTTACTTGTGGGGGGTTTCCACTGTTTAGGCGCATCAGGGGCTCTCCAAACGCGACATGGTGTCCAATCTCAATTCCAGCCAATTTTGGTTTGAAAAAGTCAAACGGTGCTGCTTTCATTCCAAGCTCTGCAGTGCACCCAAACAGTGGTCCCCCCCCATATATGGGGTATCAGCATACTCAGGACAAATTGTACAACAACTTTTGTTGTCCAATTTCTCCTGTTACCCTTGTGAAAATAAAAAATTGGGGACTAAACGATCAGGTTTGTGGAAAAAATATGATTTTTTATTTTCACGCCCGGGCGTTATAAACTTCTGTGAAGCACTTGGGGCTTCAAAGTGCTCACCACACATCTAGATAAGTTCCTTAGGGGGTCTAGTTTCCAAAATGGGGTCACTTGTGGGGGTTTCCACTGTTTAGACACATCAGGGCCTCTACAAATGCGACATGGCGTCCAGCCAATTCCGCGTTGAAAAAGTCAAACGGAGCTCCTTCCCTTGCGACCTCTGCCGTGCGCCCAAAAAGTGGTTTACCCCAACATATGGGGTATCGGCATGCTCAGGACAAATTGCACAAAAACTTTTGGGGTCTTGTTACCCTTGGGAAAATAAAAATTGGGGTGAAAAGATCATTTTGTGGAAAAAATATGATTTTTTATTTTCACGCCCGGGCGTTATAAACTTCTGTGAAGCACTTGGGGCTTCAAAGTGCTCACCACACATCTAGATAAGTTCCTTAGGGGGTCTAGTTTCCAAAATGGGGTCACTTGTGGGGGTTTTCCACTGTTTAGACACATCAGGGCCTCTACAAATGCGACATGGCGTCCAGCCAATTCCGCGTTGAAAAAGTCAAACGGAGCTCCTTCCCTTGCGACCTCTGCCGTGCGCCCAAAAAGTGGTTTACCCCAACATATGGGGTATCGGCATGCTCAGGACAAATTGCACAAAAACTTTTGGGGTCTTGTTACCCTTGGGAAAATAAAAATTGGGGTGAAAAGATCATTTTTGTGGAAAAAATATGATTTTTTATTTTCACGGCTCTACGTTATAAACTTGTGTGAATCACTTGGAGGTTCAAAGTGCTCACCACACATCTAGATAAGTTCCTTAGGGGGTCTAGTTTCCAAAATGGGGTCACTTGTTGGGGGTTTCCACTGTTTAGGCACATCAGGGGCTCTCTAAACGCGACATGGCATCCAGCCAATTCTGCGTTGAAAAAGTCAAACAGCGCTCCTTCCCTTGCGACCTCTGCCGTGCGCCCAAAAAATGGTTTACCCCCACATATGGGGTATCAGCATGCTCAGGACAAATTGCACAAAAACTTTTGCGGTCTTATTACCCTTGGGAAATTAAAAATTGGGGTGAAAAGATCATTTTTGTGAAAAAAATTTTTTTTTTTTTTTTCACGGCTCTAGGTTATAAACTTGTGTGAAGCACTTGGAGGTTCAAAGTTCTCACCACACATCTAGATAAGTTCCTTAAGGGGTCTTGTATCCAAAATGGGGTCACTTGTGGGGTGTTTCCACTGTTTAGGCACATCAGGGGCTATCTAAACGCGACATGGCATTCAGCCAATTCTGCGTTGAAAAAGTCAAACGGCGCTCCTTCCCTTGCGACCTCTGCCACGCGCCCAAAAGTGGTTTACCCCCATATATGGGGTATCGAAGTATTCAGAAGAAATTGCACAACAAATTTTGTGGTTCATTTTTTCTTTTAACACTTGTGAAAATAAAAAAACTTGGTTCCGAAGTAAAGCTTTTGCAAAAAAAGTTAAATGTCAATTTTTTCCTTCCACATTGCTTCAGCTCCTGTGAAGCACTTGAAGGGTTAATAAACTTCTTGAATGTGGTTTTGAGCACCTTGAGGGGTGCAGTTTTTAGAATGGTGTCACTTTTGGGTATTTTCTATCATATAGACCCCTCAAAGTGACTTCAAATGTGATGTGGTCCCTAAAAAAAAATGGTGTTGTAAAAATGAGAAATCGCTGGTCAACTTTTAACCCTTATAACTTCGTAATAAAAAAAAATTTTGGTCCCAAAATTGTGCTGATGTAAAGTAGACATGTGGGAAATGTTATTTATTAAGAAATTTGTGTGACATATCTCTCTGATTTAAGGGCATAAAAATTTAAAGTTTGAAAATTGTTAAATTTTCAAAATTTTCGCCATATTTCCGTTTTTTTCATAAATAAACACAAGTCATATCAAAGAAATTTTACCACTAACGTGAAGTACAATATGTCACGAAAAAACAATCTCAGAATCAGCGGGATTCGTTAAAGCGTTCCAGAGTTATAACCTCATAAAGTGACAGTGGTCAGAATTGTAAAAATTGGCCCGGTCATTAAGCTGCAAAATGGCTCTGTCCTTAAGGGGTTAATGAGTTCCTGGATCCTGGATGAAGGTATTTTTGACCATTCCTTCTTTACAAAACAATTCCAGTTCAGTTAAGTTTGATGGTCGCCGAGCATGGACAGCCCTCTTCAAATGATCCCACAGATGTTCAATGATATTCAGGTCTGGGGACTGGGATGGCCATTCCAGAACATTGTAATTGTTCCTCTGCATGAATGCCTGAGTAGATTTGGAGCGGTGTTTTGGATCATTGTCTTGCTGAAAGATCCATCCCCTGCGTAACTTCAACTTTGTCACTGATTCTTGAACATTATTGTCAAGAATCTGCTGATACTAATGGAATCCATGCGTCCCTTAACTTTAACAAGATTCCCGGTGCTGGCATTGGCCACACAACCCCAAAGCATGATGGAACCTCCACCAAATTTTACTGTGGGTAGCAAGTGTTTTTCTTGGAATGCTGTGTTTTTTTACGCCATGCATAACGCCTTTTTCTATGACCAAACAACTCAATCTTGGTTTCATCAGTCCATAGGACCTTCTTCCAAAAAGAAATTGGCTTCTCCAAATGTGCTTTTGCATACCTCAGCCGACTCTGTTTGTGGCGTGCTTGCAGAAACGGCTTCTTTCGCATCACTCTCACATACAGCTTCTCCTTGTGCAAAGTGCGTTGTATAGTTGACCGATGCACAGTGACACCATCTGCAGGAAGTAGATGCTGCAGCTCTCTGGAGGTGGTCTGAGGATTGTCCTTGACTGATCTCACCATTCTTCTTCTCTGCCTTTCTGATGTTTTTCTTGGCCTGCCACTTCCTGGCCTTAACAAGAACTGTCCCCTGTGTTCTTCCATTTTCTTACTATGTTCCTCACAGTGGAAACTGACAGGTTAAATCTCTGAGACAGCTTTTTGTATCCTTCCCCTGAACAACTATGTTGAATAATCTTTGTTTTCAGATCATTTGACAGTTGTTTTGAGGAGCCCATGATGCCACTCTTCAGAGGAGATTCAAACAGGAGAACAACTTGCAAGTGGCCACTTTAAGTAGCTTTTCTCATGATTGCATACACCTGGCTATGAAGTTCAAAGCTCAATGAGGTTACAAAACCAAAGAAAGTGCTTTAGTAAGTCAGTAAAAAGTAGGTAGGAGTATTTAAAACAAGAAAATGATAAGGGTGTTCATACTTATGCACCTGTCAAATTTTGTTTGGATGCAGATTGCACATTTTCTGTTAGTACAATAAACCTCATTTCAAGGCAGAAACATTACTGTGTCCAATAGTTATTAGATATATCAAACTGAAATAGCTGTTGCAAAAACACCAATTTTTATAAAACATTAAGCTTAAGATTAATAGGGGTGCCCAAACTTTTTCATATAACTGTACTCACCCAGGGGCGGTCCGGTCCGATGGGAGTCGCGGTCCGGTCCGGCGCCTCCCATCTTGCAGCAAAGACGTCCTCTTCTTTGCTTCCCGTCGCGACTCCTGCACAGGCACACTGATCTGCCCTGTTGAGGGCAGAGTAAAGTACTGCAGTGCGCAGGCGCCGGACCTCGCTGACCTTTCCAGGCGCCTGCGCACTGCAGTACTCTGCTCTGCCCCCAATAGGGCAGAGCAGTGCGCCTACGCAGGAGTCACAATGGGAAGCAAAGAAGAGGAAGTCTTCGCTGCAAGATGGGCGGCGCCAGACCGGATGACGGAACGCCCCTGGGTGAATATAATATAACTCGTTATTCTTCTCTTTCAGGTCACATCGCGGGCTTATCTACAGCATTACAAAATGCTGTAGATAAGCCCCTGATGGCTGTGGCCGCATCTTATACTCGAAAAATGGGGTGACAGACTCCCTTTATTAAACTGCTAGGCCAAATACAGGAGTCGATTTCTACCATATGTCATGATGTGCAGAAAGGGGCAGAACGCACAAAAGCAGTGGAGGGCAGAGTGAGTGTGCTGGAAGATGCATTTGCCCCAGTGTGCAGAGAAGTGCAGAATCATACACAGGCGATAAATGCACTGATGGAAAAAGTGGATGATTTGGAGAATCGTCTGCGAAGAAATAACATCAGGCTGACAGGGTCCTTGAGAAAACGGAGGGGAATGAGCCAGACAGCTTCTTTGAAAAATGGTTGCTGTAGACTTTTGGAAGGGACACCCTCACTTCATTATTTGCTATTGAAAGAGCTCATAGAGTCTGATCTAGACCCATACTGATAAAAATATAACACTATAAAGACTGGGACATTATCCTGAGAAAAGCGAGGGAAAAACAGGACATAAAGCTGGGGGACAGAGAGTTTCTTTCTTCTTGGATTTTTCTGCAGAAATCCAGAGGACTTCATTATTTCACTCCAATATTTGCCATTGAAAGAGCTCATAGAGTCCCCACAAGACTAAGACTGGTGGACAGTTCATCTAGACCAGGGTTCCCCAACTCCAGTCCTCAAGGCCAACCAACAAGTCATGTTTTCAGGATTTCCTTAGTATTGCACAAGTGATAACTGCATGACCTGATGGTGGGCCTTGAGGACTGGAGTTGGGGAACCCTGATCTAGACCCATACTGATAAAAATATTACACTATAAAGACCGTGACATTATCCTGAGAAAACCGAGGGAAAAACAGGACATAAAGCTGGGGGGACAGAGAGTTTCTTTCTTCCTGGATTTTTCTGCAGAAGTCCAGAGAAGAAGATCCCTGTTTTTGGACATAAAAAGAATGAGGACACTGGGCCTGCAGTATTCAATTATATACCCAGACAAACTTAGGGTGGTAGTACTCGGCACTACAAAATTCTTTAACCTTTCCCGACCTATGACTTCCCGACCTGTGACGCCTACGTAGGTGTCATGGTATAAATCACATTACTGCGGGTCGGGTGACCGGGGTCACTGAAAGGTCACACGACCCGCCGGCACCGGAGACTTTGTGCTTCAACCCAGGGAGGGTGGCTTTGCCCCCTCGTGGCTATGATCGCTCTGATTAGCTGTTGAAAGTGAAACAGCCAATCAGAGCGATAGTAACATTTCACCAATGAAACTTAGTGAAATATTACAATTCAGCCATAACCGATGCTAAAATAGCATCAGCCAAGGCTGGAGACACTAATCTGACCCCGCCCATACCGACTGACGGGGCGATCTGCCCCCGCCATCGACTGATGGCGGCGATGTGCCGCTGCCATCACCATCTGCTCCCCCCTCTCCTTCCCTCCGCTCCCCCCGCCTTCCGATCACTCCCCCTCACCTCCCCAGGAACCTTATGACTCCCGGTGTCCCTCCTCGCTCCTGCATGGGCGCCGCCATTTTCCAAAATGGGGGGTGCATGCGCAGTGCGCCTAAATATGCCGGTCGCAGATTCATTCATTCATTCAGGGACATTTGATCACTGTGATAAACAATATCACAGTGATCAAAATAATAAAATAGTAAATAACCCCCCCCCTTTATTACCCCAATAGGTAGGGACAAATAATAAAGTAAAGAAAATATTTTTATTTTTGTTTTTCTATTAGGGTTAGAATTAGGTTAGGGTTCGAATTAAGGTTAGGGTTGAAATTAGGGTTATGCATGGAATTAGGGTTAAGATTTGGGTTGGGTGTGTAGGGGTTAGGGTTGGGATTAGGGTTAGGCTTGCAATTAGGGTTAGGGTTGGAATTAGGGTTAGGGTTGGGATTAGAGTTAGGGGTGTGTTGGGGTTAAAGTTGGGATTAGAGTTAGGCTTGTGGTTAGGGTTATGGTTGGGATTAGGGTTAGGGGTGTGTTGGGGTTAGGGTTATGGTTAGGGTTGGGATTAGGTTTAGGGATGTGTTGGGGTTAGAGTTTGAGTTAGAATTGGGTGTTTCCACTGTTTAGGCACATCAGGGGTCTCCAAACGCAACATGGCGCCACCATTGATTCCAGCCAATTTTGCGTTCAAAACGTCAAACAGTGCTCCCTCCCTTCCAAGCCCCGACGTGTGCCCAAACAGTGGTTTACCCCAACATATGGGGTATCAGCGTGCTCAGGAAAAATTGCACAACAACTTTGGGCATCTAATTTCTCCTGTTACCCTTGGGAAAATAAAAAATTGGGGGCTAAAATATTTTTGTGGAAAAAAAATGATTTTTTTATTTTCACGGCTCTGCGTTATAAACTTCTGTGAAGCATTTGGGGGTTCAAAGTGCTCACCACACACCTAGATAAGTTCCTTGGGGGGTCTAGTTTCCAAATGGGGTCACTTGTGGGGGGTTTCACTGTTTAGGCACATCAGGGGCTCTCCAAACGCGACATGACACCCGCAGACCATTGCATGGAAACATAACATGACAACGTAGACCATTCCATCAAAGTCTGCATTTCAAAACATCACTACTTCCCTTCCGAGCCCTGACGTGTGCCCAAACAGTGGTTCCCCCCACATATGGGGTACCAACGTACTCAGTACAAGCTGGACAAACACTTTTGGGGTCCAATTTCTCCTGTTACCCTTGTGAAAATAAAAAATTGCGGGCTAAAATACTAATTTTTTGAGGAAAAAAATGATTTTTTATTTTCACGGCTCTGCGTTATAAACTTCTGTGAAGCACTTGGGGGTTCAAAGTGCTCACCACACATCTAGATAAGTTCCTTGTGGGGTCTATTTTCCAAAATGGGGTCACTTGTGGGGGTTTCCACTGTATAGGTGCATCAGGGGCTCTCCAAATGTGACATGACACCTGCAGACCATTGCATGAAAGTCTGCATTATAAAACGTCACTACTTCTCTTCCAAGTCCCGACGTGCTCACACAGTAGTTTTCTTCCACATATGAGGTATCAGCGTACTCAGGACAAATTGGTCAACAACTTTTGGGGCCCAATTTCTACTGTTACCCTTGGGAAAATAAAAAATTGGGGTCTAAATGATCATGTTTGTGGAAAAAATATGATTTTTTTTATTTTCACGACTGGCGTTATAAACTTCTGTGAAGCATTTGGGGGTTCAAAATGCTCACCACACATCTAGATATGTTCCTTGGGGGGGTCTAGTTTCCAAAATGGGTTCACTTATGGGGGGTTTCCACTGTTTAGGCACATCAAGAGCTCTGCAAACTGAACATGACACCCATCAAAGTCTGCATTCCAAAACATCATTACTTCCTTTCTGAGCCATTTTTGTGGAAATGTTTTTTTTCACACCCAGGCATTATAAACTTTAGTGAAACACTTGGGGGTTCAAAGTGTTCATAACAGATCTAGATAAGTTCCTTAGAGGGTCTAGTTTCCAAAATGGTGTCACTTGGGGGGAGTTTCCACTGTTTAGGCACATCAGGGGCTCTCCAAACGCGACATGGCGTCCAATCCCGATTCTTGACAATTTTGGCTTGAAAAAGTCAAATGGCGCTCCTTCCGTTCCGAGCTTTGCCGTGCGCCCAAACAGTGTTTTCCCCCCACATATGGGGTATCAGTGTACTCAGGACAAATTGGACAACAACTTTTGTTGTCCAATTTCTCCTGTTACCCTTGGGAAAATAAAAAATGGTGACTAAAAGATAATTTTTGTGGGAAAAAAAAAGGATTTTTATAATGCCCAGGCATTACGAACTTGTGTGGAGCACTTGGGGGTTCAAAGTGCTCACCACACATGGCGTCTAATCTCAATTCCAGCCAATTTTGGTTTGAAAAAGTCAAATGGCGCTCCTTCGCTTCTGAGCTCTGTTGTGCGCCCAGACAGTGGTTTTCTCTCACATATGGGGTATCGACATACTCAGGAGAAATTGCACAACTACTTCATCTGTCTAATTTCTCCTTTTACCCTTGTGAAAATAAAAAAATTGTTTGTAAAAGATCTTTTTTGTGACTAAAAAGTTGAATGTTCATTTTATCCTTCCACGTTGTTCAGCTCCTGTGAAGCACGTGAAGGGTTAACAAACTTCTTGAATGTGCTTTTGAGTACCTTGAGGGGTGAGTTTTTAGAATGGTGTCACTTTTGAGTATTTTCTGCCATATAGACCCCTCAAAGTGACTTCAAATGTGAGGTGGCCCCTAAAATAAATGGTTTTGTAAATTTTGTTGTAAAAATGAGAAATCGCTGGTCAACTTTTAACCCTTATAATGTCCTACCAAAGGTTCCAAAATTGTGTTGATGTAAAGTAGACATGTGTCAAATGTTATTTAGTAACTATTTTGTGTGACATATTTCTCTGTTTTAAGGGAATAAAAATTCAAAGTTTGAAAATTGCAAAATTTTCAAAATTTTTGCCATATTTTCATTTTTTTCATAAATAAACGCAAGTTATATCGAATAAATTTTATCACTATTATGAAGTACATTATGTCACGAGAAAACGTTCTCAGAATCGCGAAGATCCGTTGAAGTGTTCCAGAGTTATAACCTCATAAAGAGACAGTGGTCAGTATTGTAAAAATTGGCCCGGGCATTAACGTGCAAACAACACTCGGGAGTAAAGTGGTTAATGTACACTCTGCACCCCATCTTGACTTAAAAAAATGGAAATTTAGAAATTTTTGCAAATTTATTTAAAAAGAAAAACTGAAATATCACATGGTCATAAGTATTCAGATCTTTTGCTCAGACACTCATATTTAAGTCACATGCGGTCCATTGCCTTGTGATCCTCCTTGAGATGATTCTACTCTTTTTTGGAGTCCAGCTGTGTTTAATTAAACGGATAGGACTTAATTTGTAAATGCACACACCTGTCCATATAAGACCTCACAGCTCTCAGTGCATGTCAGACTAAATGAGAATCATGAGGTCAAAGGAACTGGCCAAGGAGCTCAGAGACAGAATTGTGGCAAGGCACACATCTGGCCAAGGTTAAAAAAGAATTTCTGCAGTACTCAAGACTCCTAAGAGCATAGTGGCCTCTATAATCCTTAAATGGAAGAAGTTTGGGACCACTAGAAGTCTTCCCAGACCTGGCCATCCAGCCAAACTGAGCAATCATGGGAGAAGAGCCATGGTGAGTGACATAAAGAAGAACCCCAAGATCAATGTGGCTGAGCTCCATAGATGCAGTAGGGAGATGGGAGAAAGTTCCACAAAATCAACTGTCACTACAGCCCTCCAGTAGTTTGGCCTTTATGGCAGAGTGGCCTGACAGAAGCCTCTTGTCAGTGCAAGACATATGAAAGCCCGCATAGAGTTTGCTAAAAAACACATGAAGGACTCCCAGACTATGAGAAATAAGATTCTCTGGTCTGATGAGACGAAGATAGAATTATCACCAAAAATGTTTTAAGTGGTATGTGTGGAGAAAACAAGGCACTACTCATCACCTGCCCAATACAATCCAAACAGTGAAACATGGTGGCAAAGCATCATGCTATGGGGGTGTTTTTAAGCTGCAGGGACAGGACGACTGGTTGCAATTGAAGGAAACATGAATACAGCCAAGTACAGAGAAATTCTGGATGAAAACCTCTTCCAGAGTGCTCTGGACCTCAGACTTTGCCAAAGGTTCACCTTACAACAACACAATGACCCTACAGCTAAAATAACAAAGGAGTGGTTTCAGAACAACTCTGTGACCATTCTTGACTGGCCCAGCCAGAGCCCTGACCTAAAACCAATTTAGCATCTCTGGAGAGGCCTGAAAATGGCTGTCCACCAACGTTCACCCTCCAACCTGACAGAACTGGAGAGGATCTGCAAGGAAGACTGGCAGAGGATCCCCAAATCCAGGTGTAAAAAACTTGCATCATTCCTAATAAGACTTATGGCTGTACTAGCTCAAAAGGGTGCTTTTACTCAATACTGAGCAAAGGGTCTGAATACTTATGACCATGTGATATTTCAGTTTTTCTTTTTTAATAAATTTGCAAAAATTTCTACATTTCTGTTTTTTTTCAGTCAAGATGGGGTGCAGAGTGTACATTAATGAGAAAAAAAATGAACTTTTTGAATTTACTAAATGGCTGCAATGAAACAAAGAGTGAAAAATGTAAAGAAATACTTTCCGCACACACTGTACACACACACACACTCAGCTTAATATATATATATATTGTAAGGTTTCAACTCACTCGGCTGCTTCAGAGGTAATCAGGAGACACGTTTCTTATGCAAAAAGTCCTTAGGTTTATTACATCATGAACCTCACAGTCACATGCAATATAAATCTTCAGTACTTCAGCTCCTGCCTGGAGCCTCACTCCTCATAGACACAGAGACCTCTCTGTAATGTCCCGCCGGGACACATGGAAGTCTGTCCACACTGGCAGACTCCCCCACACTCTCTTCAGACACAGAGACCTCTTTGTGATGTCCCGCCTGGACACATGGTAGTCTGTTCACACTCACAGACTCCCATAACACTCTCTTCAGGTGCCAAGCACAATTCGTTACATAGCTGTAACCCCACCCACAGATGAGGTCAGGATCACATGGTTAGGTCACCTGGTCATGACCTCATCACAGGTCCTTTACCACAACACAAACCATGCTTCCATGCATATCTCGAGGAGCATACACAGTGCCCCCTAGCTGCATCAGGGGTCACTACACCACATACCTCCCCCCTCTGTTCAAACTTGTGGGGTTGAACACTTGTTACCCGACCAGAGATCCTTCTCGGTCGTCTCTGCCAGTCAAACCGTCTGGCTAAGTCGGGCCCTCTGTCAGACCACCCGCCTCCCCAGCGGTCAGTACGGCGTCACAATTCCCCTGCACCCATACGTCCTGTCTGGTCTGAGTCCTTTTCAGCTCGTCCACCACAGGTTCTCCTGCTTAGGTCACTCATCACTGAGCTAACTGAGGCATCACTATTTCTACCTCTTCCATCAGGCGCTCTTCGCTTCTCAACACTACGGATTGAAGGTGGCGGCCATCTTCTTTGCATTTCCTGCAGCTCTCTGTTGCCCTGCTCCCTCTCCAGTCGTAGCTGCTCTACTTCTCTCAAGTATGACACACGATACTCCAGGAGCATCCGGATATTCCCAAGGCTCTCCCTGGATCCGACAACGAGGAATGGAACCATCCCATCTTCACCCCTGACCTGGACTTCGTCATCCGCCGGAATCCTGACTCTCGTCACACCGGACTTATTCACCATCTCCTGCATCACTTTCCCAAGTCTTCCGATGACTTTCTTCACCAGACCTCTGGGCACTTGAATGATGTCTTCCACCAATCCAAGCCGACTTTGAGCCTTTCTTGCTTGCTCCAAACGTCGAGCGGCTTCTTTATTCCTCCACATGATCATCTGTTTCGTTCGGAGGCATTGTAGATGCATGTCTCTCAGGACAGCCACTCGCTTCAGTGTGACTTCCTTAGTCGACAGTATGACTGTTTCATCTCTGGCACCCAGTTCACACTACATGCTTCTACCGCCTTTCTAAAGGCCTCATGCACTTCCTCACTGGCACACACTTCTCGCAGATCTTCGGGTATCTCTATTACACACTTGAAACCCGACCCGTCACCTTCTTGGACAGACTGTTGGACCTCCTCGTCCTGAGCATTAGTACAGTTTTCCAAGACATCGCTCTCCCTTGTGTGCCCATCTGCATGGCACTTCCCTTGCTGGATTTCTTCTCCCATAGATTTCTGGAGCTGGGCCCTAGTCTCCTCCTCTATCTTGAGCTCTCGGAGAACTCTATCTCGCTCTTCTGCCAAGCAGCGACACTCCTGCTGATGTTTCTCTTGGGCCTCTTTGAGCACATCCGTCTCTCTCCATAGAGCCTTGTTCATACTCTTACAAGCTGACAGATGATCTCTGAGCTTAGAGACTTCCTTCTCCAGCTCCTCCACTCTGTGCTCAATCATTTGTCTCAGGACCCTTTCTCGCTTGACTGTCTCTTTCACTGTTTCTTTAAACAGCTCTATCTCATGGTCCTGCTCGCTTTTAGCCAGCACATGTCGCACCATCACCTCTTTAATTATATTTTCGGCTGGGCACTCTTGCCTACACACACTCTGCCTCTCTAGAGTTCCGCCCGTTCCTGCATCCACAGTTTCCACTGTCTCACGACTCTCGGTAACTTCAGAGAGCTCCAGCTTACTGCACTCACTTTCCCTTGCGGTCGAGTCACAGTCTGCATAGGAGTCACTCCCACTCCCCCTGTCATTCTGGAACAACACCTTCCCCCTTAAACAGGTCTCTGCCCCCTTTCCCGGAGCTATACCGTTTCTCACGGTCACACGTCTTGTCACGTCCAAGTCCCCGAGTTGGTCTGACCCACACTTTCTCCCGGTCACCTGGAACTCTGGACTATCGCTATTAGGTGTTACCTTCTTTTCACACATCACACGACAAGGAACCACTACAGCCACCTGCTGTGATGGGGCTCCCTCCTCTGAACAACAGCACACTTTATCAACTTCCCATGCCTTTTCAAATAACGTGAAGTCCCGCTTCCTCTCATAGGGGTACACTAAGTTCGGTGGTATACCAGCATAACACCCTTTTGGAATCTCCACCCACTTTTGGGCCACCATCCCCTTTTGGGTTGCCACCCCCTTTTGGGACTCCACCCCCTTTCAGGCCACCATCCCAATTTGGGTTACCGCCCCCTTTTGGGACTCCGCCCCCTTTTGGGCCACCATCCCAATTCGGGTTACTGCCCCCTTTTGGGCCACCATCCTAATTTGTGTTACCGCCCCTTTTGTGACTCCGCCCCCTTTTGGGCAACTTTACTGATTTGGGCTACCACCCCCTTTTGAGACTTCGCCCCCTTTCGGGCCACAATCCCAATTTGAGTTAACCCCCCCTTTTAGGACTCCGCCCCCTTTTGGGTAACCATCCCTGTTTTGGGTTGCCGCCCCCCTTTTGGGACTCCTCCCCTTTTAGGGACACCACCCATCACTGGGGTACACACCACGGCTCTTACAGGCCCCAGTCCACACAGTACCCTTAGATAGTGTCTTTTACTTAGGGCGTGTACTGGCCCTTTAAGAGTTTGTGTGCCTCGGTTCACACTGTCCTTTTTACCACACCAGCTCCTGCTGGTACTGCCACCACTTCCGTTGCAGCCACCAACAACCAGCACCTCCAGATGCTACTCCTAAGCTGCTGTGGCTGTTACTGCAGCTCCGGCTGCTGCAGAACTTCTTGCTGCAACAGTCACTGTAGCTCCTGCTACCACAAGTCTCTGCACGCTGCGCTGTCTTGCCGCTTGTCACCTTCGTGACCCCACGAGTCACAGCCAGCCGCTTGTCACCTTCATGACTCCTCCAAGCCACAGCAAACACCTCACACATGTTCCAGAAAAATAAAAAACACCAAAAAAACAGTTTCTCACTGACCCGTCAGCACAACACAGACTCCTGTCTGTTACACTCTCGGCCAGAGAGATTTTTCCGGACACCTCCTCTCTCATAGAGGCATCCCAAAAGGAAAAAACAATCTCTCACTGACCCGTCAGTACACCACAGACTCCTGTGTAAGGTTCTTTGTCTCTGTTGACATGTTCCTTGAAACTCAGTTTTCCGTCGGCCATTTTGCTTTCTGTCTTTCTGCAGCTCTTGCCCTCAGTTAATATGGAGTTTCCAGTTTTCATGTTCCCGCCCTGATTCTTCCCTCTTGCTTCTTAAGTAGCCTCAGCTGAACAATCAGTGCTCCTGAATCAAGCCTCAGTCAGTCTGTGACCTGACTCCTGGAAGCCTTGGACTTGTACTCCAGCTATTCCCTACTGAGGAACTTTGGAACACTTTTGGACTCTGGAAACCTGCTGTTTGGTGAATCCATGTTTGCAGAGGAATTACGGTACAGAGAAGAGATCCTGAACCTGCTTTGGAGATTTATTGTAGTGCTTGAAGTTACTCTGGCCTGCTGTGTCTCCTGTCGCTGTTCCTGCAAACTGTGTGAACTTTTCAGCATGCTTGTATGAAGTAATACAAGTCATTTCATTTCAACCTATGTCTCCTGTGTTTTCCTCGCACCCAAGCACAAGACGCTATAGGAACTGTACACTATACATGACAAGATTCAGGAGCCAATGTTTAGTGTCTGCTGGGTCTGGGAAAGCCGTGTCTGCTGTGACTGTGGATATCAGATGTCCGTTTAATACCTTATGTGATGACAGTGGTTGTGACTTCTCACAACCATTCCAGGTGAGCGCATTCTCTTAAAATTTTACTCTGGAGTGTTACCACAGGTAAACACTATTGTTTTTTTTTTTTTTTCCTTTCCTCTTCTCCTTCCAGCACTTCTGCCTTAAAAGATCTGGAAGATGGAGGCCCGCATAAAGGAACTTTGCGGAGTGACTGATACAATCCTTTCAGATGTACAGACTTTAAAAACCCGTTTTGCAAGCCTACAGGACCTCACTAATCATAATTTGCAAGTGTTTGGACAGACTACCCAGGAATTGCGAGCCAGGATTGAGGCTCTAGAGGAACGAGCCCAGGCTCCTGCCATAACCCCAAGTTCTGGGATCCCCAAATTACCTCCTTTTCGTTTTGGCGGTGAACTTGAGAAATTCAGGGGATTTATTAATCAATGCAATTTATTTTTCTCTGCACATGCTTCACAATTTCCCACTGAACGATCCAAAGTGCTTACTATAATCATGTTGCTTACCAATAAGGCTTTGATGTGGGCAAACCCTCTGATTGAGACTGAGGATGATTGTTTGAATCACCTTGATGCTTTTATTTCAGCCATGGGGCAGGTGTTTGATGACCCCAATCGAGGTGCAACAGCTGAAGCAGCCATGTTAACTTTGCGCCAAGGTAAGCGTTCAGTAGCCGAATATGCCCTGGATTTCAGGAGATGGGCTCTTGATACCACTTGGGACACTTCCGCTAAAAAATCTATTTTTCGGAAAGGGTTGTTGTAAGGAAAAGGTTGTCGCCATTTTGTATAGGGCCTGTACCAGCCTCCATTTTGTCAGTTCACACAGCCACAGACTTTTAGCTACACATTGCCTATTAGCATATCCAGTACGACAGGTTTTGATGTCCACTAGGAATCAATAGGCCTTTACATGCTAATTAGTCTAGGCCAGTGACTGAATGAGATGGTCAGTCGTATGGTAAATAGCCCAAGCTCAGGCATTGTTTCCTGTTCCATATGAATTGCAGGCCAATTAATATGCGTGCTTCAAAGCAATGGGGATGGGCCTAGCAGGTCTAAAAAACTAGCCATGACCAGGCTGCTGGTCTCATTCCATTTCTCACACAGAAGCCAAGAAGATGGTCTAGGAAAGACCAAGGGACTATTCAGGAACTGAAGACTGTACCTGGGAATGGCAGAGCCAAGGCCTTCCCAAGACCATAATACCTGGTAATATTGATCCATAGCTTATACCTTTTAGCCTTGTACATTATTGTTGTATTTTTACTCTGACTGCCATTCCATTGTAATTACGTTGTATAGCTTTACTGTATATTTCTGTAATTATCTAGTGCGCCCTTAAGGCAAATTAAACCATAAAATTAATCTTGGGCTGATGCTTTTACTCTGATCACGAATCTTAGAATACCCAGTGGGTAGCAGGACACCTTCCCCGGCGGCCGTTTGCTCTAGGTGCAGTTCTCTTACTGACCTGAGAGACAAAGGGGGGCGCCGGAAAGCTGTACCTGTGGAGTTACGTCCCATTGGTGACGTGGGAGGAAAGGGATCGTCCGTCACATTTGGTAGCGGCGGTGGTATCAGAAGCTGTGATACCCGGGCTACCGTGTGGCGGCCGGCTGAGTTCCTCACAAATTGGTGGCAGCGGTGGGATCAGAGTAATAGTGTGCGTGGGACCCCTACTCCCAGACACTAGAGACTACCAGCAGTACTTTCACTGCTGGGGTCTTAAGGTCAGCCCAGCACTAGACGGTCAGAGTGTAAATATAACAAGTTGTGTGCAAGGTCAGGGTTGCAGCTGTGTTTCAGTAACCAAAGGTTCCCAAGATGGCGGAAGGCACCAGGAGTAGGGCAAAGGGGGAGGCCAATGCTGTGGCCTATGAGGGGTTCGATACCGATGAGTTGGAGCTCAGCCAGGGCTCCCCAAGGAGCCCGACCCCCGTGCTCAGTCTCACAGTGGACTGTCCCCCCCTGCCCGTCCCAGCCTGTCCAGATCGGAGACCCTCTTCCAAGCGGCTATGGCACAGCTCGAGGCTGGTAATGACGCTGCCTATGACAGACTCCTGGTGGCGGCAGAGAAAGCAGCAGAACGTGAGCGAGCAGAACGCCGTGAAGCTGCGGAGCGTGAGCAAGCAGAACGCCGTGAAGCTGCGGAGCGTGAGCAAGCAGCGGCAGAGAGAGCAGCAGAGCGTGAGCATGCAGAACGTGTGTTGCAGGCTACAGAACGCCGTGAAGCTGCGGAGCGCCAGCACCGACTGGAGATGGCTCAGCATGGGCCCCCACTGGACGCACCAGGCCCCCTGGAGACAAGGGCTTCCAAGGTCCGGGCGGAGGACTTTCCCTTGCTTGAAAAGGATGGAGACCTGGATTCCTTTTGCTGGCTTTGAGAGGACATGCCTCCAACATCATCTGGCTCTGGATCAGTGGGCAAGGTACCTGACCCCCCGTTTGAGGGGTAAGTCCCTGGAAGTTTTGGGGACTTACCTGCCGGGGAGGAGCAGGACTACAACAGCATCAAGCGGGCCCTGATCCAGCACTACAACCTCACCCCGGAGTCGTACCGCAGGAAGTTCAGGAGCCTGCAGCGGGGTTCAAAGGACACCTGGACCGACCACATGCGGGCCCTGCTGAGAGCTGCGGAGCACTGGACCTCGGGTCTAGAGCTCACTACCCGCCAGGAGGTCCAGGAACTGTTTGTCGTGGAGCAATTTTTGTGGAACTGCCCAGAAGACCTCCAGCAGTTCCTCCGTGACCGGAAACCAAAGGGGGCTTCTGCTACAGCCGCCCTGGCAGACGAGTATGCCAACAACAGGGCGCCGGAGCCAAAGAAGCCTGCCAGCAGCACCTGGAGAGGGGTAAGCCCAATCCTGCCCCAGCCCCATATCCAGCCCCCAGAGTGCAAGGGGTGTACCCCCCTGCTGCCCTCTCCAGGCCAGGAACAGAACCCAGACGTTGCCATAATTGCAATCAGCCAGGACACTTTAAGGCTGCATGTCCCCAGCGCCAGAAGGCCCCATCCCTGTCCCAGGAACCGTCCACTGTTTTGTGTGTGGGAGGGGGTGGTGGGAGGTCCCTAGACAATTACCAACCCGTCACCATCGGCCGCTCAGCGGTCATGGGACTGCGGGACACAGGCGCTGAACGAACCCTGGTACGCCCTGAGGTGGTGTCCCCTCAAGACTTGGTACCTGGGAAAACCCTTTCCGTCTCCGGAATTGGAGGCGTTGAACCGGCGCTGCCCGTTGCCAAGGTGTATTTGGATTGGGGTGTCGGGAGGGGGATGCGGGAGGTGGGAGTAACGCCGAATATTCCTGCAAATGTGTTGCTTGGGACCGATTTGGGGCGGCTAGTGTCCCAGTATGTGGCCACTGAACCCCCAAGTCCGGCTCCCCAAGAATGTCATGACTCTACTGTGAATGCTAATGTTAATGTATTGAATGTGCCTCCAACAGTGGAGGAGGGAGTGAAACCTGATGGTAAGCCATGCACTGACACTACACACACAGGGCTCACAGTGAGGACAGGTGAGGAGGCTGTAGGGGAGAGCTCAGAGGTGGAGGGAGGGGCTGCTATGGGCAGTGTAGGGCCCCTAAGTGAATCCAGCCTGCTGAGTCTAGAGCCCCTGCAGGAAGAGGAACAGGCCATGGGGGGAGGGGGTGTCCCGGGAGAGGAGCCACCAGGTAGGACCCCAGGTCAGGAGTTCCCCACATCCGGGATGTCAGGAAGTCAGGGAAGTCTGCCTGACCCGGCGACTTGGTCAGAGGAGGAGGGAAAGCAGGCGCTACCCGTGGTCTCAGCGGTCGTGGCCGCTGTTACCAGGAGTGGGAGCGCTGAAGCCCAAGGAGCCTCGCGGAGGTCCGACGGTTTCCCCCTCTCTGACCAAGTGGCTGCCGAGTCAGACAGTAGCCAGGAGACAGATCCCGGGGAACTGACAGAGGACAGGGCAGTTTCATCAATTCTTGCCATATCTAGTCAGGGATTTCAGGCAGCGTTGGAAGCTGACCCTAGCCTGAAGACTCTCAAGGAACAGGCGGCACAGCCTCCCCTGGAGTCCGACCGCGAGCGAGTGGTCTGGGACCAGGGACGGCTGTACCGGGTAACGGTCCAGCAGGGTTCACCGGAGGCGTGGCCCAGGGACCGACAGTTAGTGGTGCCCCATCCGTTCAGGGCGGAATTGTTGCGGATCGCACACGAGATTCCAATGGCCGGACACTTAGGGATCACTAAAACCAGGGCCAGGCTAGCTCAGCATTTCTACTGGCCTGGAATGAGGACCGAGGTGATAGCCTACTGCCGTTCGTGTGACACCTGTCAGAGGGTGGGGAAGGCGGGGCCGCGCCCCAAAGCCCCACTGGTAACTCTGTCCATCATCGAAGAGCCTTTCTCGAGGGTGGCTGTGGATCTCATTGGACCTCTGTCCACTCCCAGCCGCTCCGGGAAATGCTTCATACTAACGGTAGTGGACTATGCCACCCGGTACCCGGAGGCGGTAGCTTTGTCGTCCATTCGGGCCGACAAAGTGGCCACTGCCTTACTGGAGATTTTCTCCAGAGTGGGGTTTCCCAAGGAAATGCTCACCGACCGAGGGACCCAGTTCATGTCGCAGCTGATGGAGTCTCTCTGTAAGCAGGTACAGGTGCAACATCTGGTGGCCAGCCCGTATCACCCACAGACCAATGGCTTGTGTGAGCGGTTCAATGGCACCTTAAAGCAGATGCTGAGGATGTTGGTCGACTCCCACGGGAGAGACTGGGAGCGGTATCTCCCACACCTGCTGTTTGCCTACCGGGAGGTTCCACAGGCCTCAACGGGGTTCTCCCCCTTTGAGCTCCTGTACGGGCGACGTGTACGGGGGCCCCTTGCTCTGGTGAAGGAAGCATGGGAAGGGGATTTAGCCACCCCTGGAGTGTCGGTCATTGAGTATGTCGTGCGCTTCCGGGACCGAATGATGGCCTTGACACGGCTGGTGCATGACAATATGGCCCAAGCTCAGGCTGACCAGAAGCGATGGTACGACCAGAATGCTTGTGAGCGGACCTACCAGGTGGGTCAAAAGGTGTGGGTACTGGTCCCCGTACCACAAAACAAGCTTCAGGCGGCCTGGGAGGGTCCATACCTCGTGCACGAGCAGCTCAACGCCGTCACCTACCTGGTCACCCTGGACCACGCCCGTGGAAGGAGGAAGGCCTTCCATGTGAACATGATGAAGGCCCATCATGAGCGGGAGGCTTATGCTCACCAGTGTGCAACCTTCCAGAGGAAGGAGAGGCAGAAACCCTCCTCGATCTGCTCACCCAAGCCAAGGCGGGTGGATCCATCGAGGATGTGGGGGTTGGCCACCAGCTCTCGGAGGACCAACGTTCCCAGCTGGGGGCCACCCTACACCCCTTCCGGGAGCTGTTCAGCAGCCTGCCCGGAAGGACTGAGGCAGCAGTCCATGACGTGGACACTGGTAACCACCCCCCAATCCGGCGTTCAGCATATCGGGTCTCTCTTGAGGTGCAGCAGCAGATGCGCCAAGAGATAGACGAGATGCTGAGGCTGGGGGTGATCCAAGCGTCCAACAGCGCGTGGGCTTCGCCTGTAGTCCTCGTCCCTAAAAAGGACCGAACTACGCGGTTCTGCGTGGACTACAGGGGGCTCAACGCTGTGTCGGTCACCGATGCGTACCCAATGCCGCGCATCGATGACCTGCTCGACCAGCTGGCCGGGGCCAAGTACCTGACCATCATGGATCTGAGCAGGGGGTATTGGCAGATTCCCCTGACCCCTAGGGCACGGGAACGCTCTGCCTTTATCACCCCATTCGGACTGTACGAGTCCACGGTGATGCCCTTCGGCATGAAGAATTCCCCTGCCACTTTTCAGCGGATGGTCAACACGCTGCTCGAGGGACTGGAAGGGTATGCGACCGCGTACCTGGATGACATTGCCATCTTCAGTCCCACCTGGGAGGATCACCTAGAGCCCTGGCGCAGGTGCTCGGGCGGATCCAGCGAGCAGGCTTGACCATTAAGCCGGAAAAATGCCAGCTGGGTATGAGTGAGGTCCACTACCTGGGACACCGGGTAGGTGGGGGAGCTCTGAAGCCAGAGCCCGGGAAGGTGGATGCCATCGCATCCTGGCCCACCCCAGGACCAAGAAGCAGGTGATGTCCTTTTTGGGTACTGCTGGGTACTATAGGAGGTTTGTTCCGCACTATAGTGCCCTGGCCAAGCCCCTAACGGACCTCACCAAGAAAAGGCTGCCCGTCGCAGTCGACTGGACAGTCGCCTGCGAGACAGCTTTCCAGGCGCTCAAGACCGCCCTTTCTAGTTCTCCTGTACTACAGGCAGCCGACTTCACGCGGCCATTC
>JARQOD010011333.1:0-23811 GCA_033576555.1 Oophaga sylvatica
TCCTTACATTACAAGATTCTGAAGCCAAACGTTAGTGTCTGCTGGGTCTGGAAAGGCTGTGTCTGCTGTAACTGTGGATATCAGATGTCCGGTTGTACTTTCTGTGATGACAGTGGTTGTGACTTCTCACAACCATTCCAGGTGAGCAATTCCCTTAAGTTTTTTTTTTCTGCAGTGTTACCACAGGTAAACACTATTGTTTTTTTTTTTCTTTCCTCTTTTGTGTCTGCTGTAACTGTGGATATCAGATGTCCGGTTGAACTTTCTGTGATGATAGTGGTTGTGACTTCTCACAACCATTCCAGGTGAGCAGTTCCCTTAATTTTTTTTTCTCTCTGCAGTGTTACCACAGGTAAACACTATTGTTTTTTTTTTTCTCCTCTCCTTCCAGTACTCCTGTCTTAAAAGATCTGGAAAATGGAGGCCCGCATAAAGGAACTTTGCGGAGTGACTGATAATACCCTTGCAGATTTGCAGACTATAAAAACCCGTTTTACAAACCTACAGGACCTCACTAATCACAATTTGCAAGTGTTTGGACAGACTGCCCAGGATTTGCGAGCCAGGATTGAGGTTCTAGAGGAGCGAGTCCAGGCTCCTGCCGTAGCCCCGAGTTCTGGGATTCCCAAGTTGCCCCCTTTTCGTTTTGGCGGTGAACGTGAGAAATTCAGGGGATTTATTAATCAATGCAATCTTTTTTTTTCTTGCACATGCTTCACAATTTCCCACTGAACGATCTAAAGTGCTTACTATAATTATGTTGCTTACCAACAAGGCTTTGATGTGGGCAAACCCTCTGATTGAGACTGAGGATGAATGTTTGGATCATCTTGATGCTTTCATTTCAGCCATGGGACAGGTGTTTGATGACCTCAATCGAGGTGCAACAGCTGAAGCAGCCATGTTAGCTTTGCGCCAAGGTAAGCACTCGGTAGCTGAATATGCCTTGGATTTCAGGAGATGGGCCCTTGATACCACCTGAGACAGTTCCGCCAAAAAATCTATTTTTCGAAAGGGTTATCTCCACTGATTAAGGATGAACTTGCTCGTGCCGACCCTCCCACTGCGTTAGGTGACTTTATTAACTACTGCATCCGTATTGATACTCGTCTGACTGAACGCAGGCAAGAGAGATGGTTCGAAAGCAATCGCACTAACCTTTTCCTACCTTCCTCTCCAGCTAAGGAACCTTTGAGTAGGATCACACGGGAACCTGAACCTGAACCCATGCAGGTAGACTCTTTACAATGACGGGTTAGTGATGCACGCAAGGAACATCGTTTTAAGGAGAATCTATGTTTCTATTGTGGTAAGTCAGGGCACTTCATTATAAACTGCCCCAGCCGTTCTCGTAAGACTACTGCAGCACTCATTCATGTGAGTGTTGCGAGAGGGGATCTGTCAGGTCCGAGCCTCAGGCTCCAGAGAGATCTGCAGCAACAGATCTTGATTTCTCGGACTTAAACTCCGTTACTTCTGAGGACGTTGACTGTGTAAACGCTGCAATTTTTCAAGTTTCCTCAGCGGTGTCCCAGCTGAGTTGTAAGAAAAACAATTCTCATTGCTTTCTTTCCATCAAACTCTGGGTTGACTCAGCTTGGGTGTCTAGCTCTGCTATGATCGACTCAGGGGCAAGTGGAAATTTTATGGATGTCTCCTTTGCTCTGAAACAGGGGATACGTTCAGTGAAGAAGGCTACTCCAGTACAGATGGAAACTGTGGATGGCTCCCTGCTGACCTCTGGACCAGTGGATCAGGAAACAGAGCCTTTGAGGGTTCTTAGGGTAAAGATCATCAAGAGAAACTGTCCTTTATGCTTATCTCTTCTCCCCACTTTCCCATTATTCTAGGGCTACCATGGCTGCAGGCTCAGAATCCTACCATTAACTGGGAGACCAAGGAACTACACTTTCCAGAAAAACAGATAAGTCCAAAAGTTTCAGCTTGCTCTGTTCCTAAAGGAACCATGTCAGTCCCTGAACTACCAGCTGTATACCAGGACTATGTGGATTTATGTGACAAGAAGAACGCTGACCAGCTTCCCCCTCACCGTCCATATGATTGTCCAATTGAATTATTGCCTGGAGCAGAGATATCTTTTTTTAAGATCTACCCCCTGGCGGGGCCGAGCTAAAGGCTTTAAAGGATTACATAGACGAAAATCTAGCCAAGGGCTTCATACGCCCCTCTTCATCTCCTGCAGGTGCACCCATCTTCTTTGTAAAGAAGAAAGATGGATCTCTGAGACCCTGCGTAGACTATAGGGAACTCAATAAGGTTACTATTAGAAACCGTTATCCATTGCCTTTAATCCCTGAGTTATTGGAGAGAGTGCGACATGCCAAAATTTTCTCTAAACTAGATCTCCGTGGGGCCTATAAATTAGTCCGTATTAGACCTGGGGATGAATGGAAGACTGCATTCAGGTCACGCTATGGACACTTTGAATATCTAGTTATGCCTTTTGGTCTGAGTACCGCCCCAGCTACTTTCCAACACTTGGTGAATGACATCTTCAGGGATCTCCTAGATACATTCGTGGTGATTTATTTGGATGATATTCTAATTTTTTCTAACTCCACAGAGGAACATCATGGACATGTGAGAATGGTCTTGGAACGTCTAAGACAAAATCATCTTTACATCAAACTTGAAAAGTGTGAATTCCATAGGACCGAAATTCAATTTCTGGGGTATGTACTGTCTACACAAGGAATTAGTATGGATGGAAGCAAGACCCAAGCCATCAAGGATTGGCCAAGTCCTAGAAATGTGAAGGAGGTGCAGCGCTTCATCGGGTTTGCCAACTTCTATAGACGTTTCATTAGGAATTTCTCTGAGGTAGTGTCACCTATCACCCAACTTACCCGGAAAGAGTCTAGGTTCTCCTGGACTCTCCAAGCCCAGGAAGCATTTTCCCGTCTAAAAGATAAATTTACCACTGCACCTATCTTAGTACATCCCAACCCCGAACTTGCCTTTATAATAGAGGTGGATGCTTCAGACTGTGCCGTTGGAGCTATACTCTCTCAGAGAACAGGTGAGAAGAATGTCTTGCATCCCTGTGCCTTCTTTTCCCAGCAGTTGTCTTCGGCTGAGAGGAACTACGATGTGGGCAATAGAGAGTTGTTGGCCATTATTGCCGCCTTCAAAGAATGGAGACACCTTCTTCAGGGAGCTGCACAGCAAATAGTCGTCCTGACAGACCATCGTAACCTTGAATTTATCAGGTCGGCTAAGTGCCTGACTCCTCGCCAGGCTCGCTGGAATCTTTTCTAAACCAATTTAATTTTATCATTTCTTATAGACCAGGATCGCGCAATGGAAAGGCTGATGCACTCTCTAGGATTTATTCAGCAGAGACACGTCCACTTACTCCTCCTAAGACTATTCTTCCTGACTCTAGATTCCTGGGAGTGATTCATAATCAAGACCTACTTAAGGACATCAAGGAAGCATACCATGCGGATTCCTTTTGGCACAACCCCCAAGGGACGTAAGTCTTGACTTTAAGAATGGTGTGTGGATTCAGGGACAACGTCTGTATATTCCTGAAACAGTCAGATTAAGAGTATTGCAACTCATTCACGATTCCAAGATAGCTGGGCATAGAGGAATTCTAAAGACACAGGAATTTCTTTCTCGTTTCTTTTGGTGGCCCACTTGCAGGAAGGATGTTTTAAACTATGTCACTTCATGTGAAGTCTGTGCAAGATGCAAAACACCTCGCTCCTCACCAACTGGTCTGTTACAACCTCTTCCCACCCCGTCCCGCCCGTGGGGATCCATTTCTATGGACTTCATTGTGGAGTTACCAACCTCTCAAGGGAAAAACACCATTCTAGTGGTGGTTGATCGTTTAACAAAGGCAGCTCATTTTATTCCTTGTGTCGGCTTACCCACTGCAAAACAGACATCAGATTTGATGATTAAAGATGTGTTTCGCTTACATGGAGTACCGGATGAGGTTATTTTGGATCGAGGGGTGCAATTCACTTCAAGGTTTTGGCAAAATTTCTGTGCAGCATTGGACATTAAAGTAAACCTTTCTTCTGCTTTTCATCCCCAGACTAATGGACAGACCGAACGAACCAATCAAACTCTGGAGCAGTATCTCCGCTGCTTTATCTGCCACCTACAGGATGATTGGGTGGATCTACTTCCATTGGCTGAGTTCTCTTATAACAACTCTCAGAGCGCCTCCACTAAGCAGTCTCCTTTTTACTCCAATCTAGGTTATCATCCTAACATTCTTCCACGATTTCCCATAGAAACGCCTTTACCAGCAGTGGCCGAAAGAATCACGTCTTTACAGAAGAATATGGATCTTCTAAAGGAGAATCTGGAATTGGCTCAGGAAAGGTACAAGAAAGCGCAGATAAATTTCGTAAACCTGCACCAGCTTTCAAGGTAGGAGACCTGGTCTGGCTGTCAACCAGAAATCTTAAGTTAAGGATTCCATCGTCTAAGTTGGGACATAAGTACATTGGACCCTATAAAATCAGTAAAATTAAAGTGCCGTTGCTTGTCGTCTTCAATTGCCTAGAACTATGAGAATCCACCCTGTCTTTCATGTATCCCTACTAAAGGCTGCAACACCCAATACGTTTCCTGGACGTTCTTCTCCTTGCCCTGACCCAGTGCTAGTCGATGGTCAGGAAGAATTTGTGGTGGAAAGAATTCTAGATTCCAGTTTATACAGAAATCAGTTACAATATTTGATTAAATGGCAGGGCTACCCAGTGGAGGACAACTCATGGGAACCAGTCAATAACGTTAATGCTCCTCGTTTGCTCCGCCAGTTTCATCAGAGGTACCCAGACAAGCCTGGTCTGAGGCCATCCGGAGGTTGTCCCTAAGGGGGGAGTAATGTAAGGTTCTTTGTACATGTTCTTGAAACTCAGTTTTCCATCAGCCATTTTGCTTTCTGTCTTGCTGCAGCTATCTTGCCCTCAGTCAATATGGAGTTTTCAGCTTTCATGTTCCCGCCCTGATTCTCTCCCTCTTGCTTCTTAAGCAGCCACAGCTGAGCAATCAGTGCTTCAGAATCTAGCCTGCAGTGAACCTGTGACCTGACTCCTGGAAGCCTTGGACTATGTACTCCAGCTATTCCTACTGAGGAACTCTGAACACTTGTGGACTCTGGAACCCTGCTCTTTGAAAGATCCACGTTTGCATGGACTTACGGTAACAGAGAAGAAGATCCTGAACCTGTTGTGGAGAGTGATTGCTGAGCTTAAGTTACTCTGGCCTGTTGTGTCTTCTGCTTCTGTATCTGCAAACTGTGTAACTATTTTTGCCACTTGTATGAAGTAATACAAGACCTTCTATATCAAACCTGTGTCTCATGTATTTTCATCGCACCCAAGCACAAGACGCTATATGAACTGTACTACATACATTACAGCAAGTGATGAGAGATTCATTGCTCACCCGAGTATCGCAGTGCTCGCAATGCCCATAGCTCGCCGATTATTAAATGGATTGATTGGCTGGAGCTTAGGTCCCCGCTCTGCATGTTTGGTGCTCTTTAGAGAGCCAATGAACATGCAGGGATTGTCTGCCAAACACTGAACTGCCACACCATGTTAGTTCTGGCATTACATTGACTGGCTGGCCTCACAGAGTCATCAGATCGATTTCAGACCTGGTGTCGCCATGCTCGTCACATACTGTGTCTGTGTGTAGCTGTGTGCGGCCGCAGTGGTGAAGCAGATTTGGCCCAATGAAACTACTGCTCCCATCAGGCTGTCTCTGGTGTCACTGATAACAGTGATAACTGGTGCCACTGATGGGAAAGTAGCATCATCTGTCAGCACCTGGGCCAATAAGACTACTGCTCCCATCGGGCTAACTCTGGTGTCACTGATAACAGTAATAACAGGTGCCGCTGAAGGGAGAGTAGTATCATCTGCCGGCACCTGGGCCGATGAGACTACTTCTCCTATCCAGCTGTGTCTGGTGTCACTGATAGCAGTGACAACAGATGATGCTGATGGGAGAGTAGTATCATCTGCCAGCACCTGGGCAGATGAGACTACTGCTCCCAACCAGCTTTCTCTGGTGTCATTGATAACAGTGACAACAGGTGCCGCTGTTGGGAGAGTAGTATCATCTTCCGGCACCTGTGCTCACTGGTAAAAAAAAAAGTAAAATTACATATATATTCATTATTCACATAATACATACAGTACAGACCAAAAGTTTGGACACACCTTCTCATTCAAAGATTTTTCTGTATTTTCATGGCTATGAAAATTGTAGAATCACACTGAAGGCATCAAAACTATGAATTAACACATGTGGAATTATACATTACACTTTACAAAAAAGTGTTAAATAACTGAAAATATGTCTTATATTCTAGGTTCTTCAAAGTAGCCAGGTCATCTGGCGTAGCACCCCAACACTCTTCTTCTTGGTCAAATAGCCCTTACACAGTCTGTAGGTGTGTTTGGGGTTATTGTCCTGTTGAAAAATAAATGATGGTCCAACTAAACGCAAACCGGATGGAATAGCATGCTGCTGCAAGATGCTGTAGTAGCCATTCTGGTTCACTATGCCTTCAATTTTGAATAAATCCCCAACAGTGTCAACACACAAAGCACCCTATCACGAGAAACCGCTAGGTGGGCACTTACCAGCGGTTTCAGCAGCTCTGACAGTGGGAGCCTGGAGCCTCCAACGGCCTGTGACAGCGGTACTCACAGCGCCCGAGTGCTGGGCAAGACGATAGCAATACAGCAGAGCTGGAGTTAGCAGAACACCAAGTGGTGAGTGTACTGCCAGGACCTGCGGTCATGTGACCCCAGGGGGCGGAGCTTAGCATCCTGTAGCTGGGGATGAGTGCAGGGAGCTACTGGGACCCTGGAGAATGGAAAGGGGGTCACCGGACACCAGGTAGAGGACGGGGCAGCAGAGGGAGACGGAATCCAAGACAAGCCGAGGTCAGTAAACGTGAGAGACAACGCAGTACACAAGGAGCAGGCTAATCAAGAATAGTCAGGGACGTGGCAGGAGTCAGAAAACCAGAGAAGCATATACACAGTACAGAATCAAGAGGCAAAATCACAACGGGAAACAGAACCGGGTCAGAACCATACAAACAAACTAGAACACAGGCACAAGGCACAGGCAATCAGGGTCAACACACTCAGCCAAGGGCAAAAGTATAACTGACGGGGATTGGAGCTTCCTAGGGCTATAAGAAGCTCTCCCCAAACCAAAGAGAGGCCATAATAATAAACCCCAGGTGTGCAGGTCAGAGCCCGCACTAGGATAAAGACATTAACCCCTGGTGTGCAGGCCAAATCTGCACTGGGATCATGACACATCCCCACACCATCACACCACCTCCTCCATGCTTCACGGTGGGAACCAGGCTTGTAGAATCCATCCGTTTACCTTTTCTGCATGTAAAGCAGTAATCAAAGCAAAAGGTGGCTACTTTGAAGACCCTAGAATATAAGACATATTTTCAGTTGTTTCACACTTTTTTGTAAAGTGTAATGTATAATTCCACATGTGTTAATTCATAGTTTTGATGCCTTCCGTGTGATTCATCGCACAAAGATATGTCTTATATTCTAGGTTCTTCAAAGTAGCCATCTTTTGCTTTGATTACTGTGAAGCATGGAGGAGGTGGTGTGATGGTGTGGGGGTGCTTTCGTGGTGACACTGTTGGGGATTTATTCAAAATTGATGGCATAGTGAACCAGAATGGCTACTACAGCATCTTGCAGCAGCATGCTATTCCATCCGGTTTGCGTTTAGTTGGACCATCATTTATTTTTCAACAGGACAATAACCCCAAACACACCTACAGATTGTGTAAGGGCTATTTGACCAAGAAGAAGAGTGTTGGGGTGCTACGCCAGATGACCTGGCTACTTTGAAGAACCTAGAATATAAGACATATTTTCAGTTATTTAACACTTTTTTGTAAAGTGTAATGTATAATTCCACATGTGTTAATTCATAGTTTTGATGCCTTCCGTGTGATTCGTCACACAAAGACATGTTGGTTGGAACCAAAGATCTCAAATTTGGACTCATCAGACCAAAGCACAGATTTCCACTGGTCTTATGTCCATTCCTTGGTTCTTTAGCCCAATGAAGTCTCTTCTGCTTGTTGCCTGCCCTTAGCAGTGGTTTCCTAGCAGCTATTTTACCATGAAGGCCTTCTGCACAAAGTCTCCTCTTAACAGTTGTTGTAGAGATGTGCCTGCTGCTAGAACTGTGTGTGACATGACCTGGTCTCTAATCTGAGCTGCTGTAAACCTGCGATTTTGAGGCTGGTGACTCAGATAAACTTATACTCAGAAGGAGAGGTGACTCTTGGTCTTCCTTTCCTGGGGCGGTCCTCATGTGAGCCAGTTTCTTTGTAGCGCTTGATGGTTTTTGCAACTGCACTTGGGGACACTTTTTCCCAATTTTTCGGACTGACTGACCTTCATTTTTTAAAGTAATGATGGCCACTCGTCTTTCTTTACTTAGCTGCTTTTTTCTTGCCATAATGCAAATTCTGACAGTCTATCCAGTAGGACTATCAGCTGTGTATCCACCAGACTTCTGCACAACACAACTGATGGTCCCAACCCCATTTATAAGGCCAGAAATCCCACTTATTAAACCTGACAGGGTACACCTGTGAAGTTAAAACCATTTACGGTGACTACCTCTTGAAGCTCATCAAGAGAACGCCAAAAGTGTGCAAAGCAGTCATCAAAGCAAAAGGTGGCTACTTTGAAGAACCTAGAATATAAGACATAATGTCAGTTGTTACACACTTTTTTTGTTAAGTATATAATTCCACATGTGTTAATTCATAGTTTTGATGCCTTCAGTGTGAATTTACGATTTTCATAGTCATGAAAATACAGAAAAATCTTTAAATGAGAAGGTGTGTCCAAACTTTTGGTCTGTACTGTATGTAATTGAACTTATTTTTAACAGCGAGCTCAGGTGCTGGCAGATGATACTACTCTCCCATCAGCGGCACCTGTTATCACTTTATCAGTAACACCAGAGATAGCTCGATGGGAGCAGCCATCTCATCAGGCCAAACCTGATTCACCACTGCGGGACACAGTCAGCTGCAAAATCACACTGACATCTGCCAGCATGATCCCGCAGCGATGTGACTGTCAGTACCAGCGATAGCGTTATCGCACATACAGACATCTGCACACACACACAGACACCCGCACACTCACACAGACACCCGCACGCACACAGACAGCAGTGCACACGCCCACACAGGCAGCCGCAGACAGACACACAAATTCTCTGCTAAATTTCAACGCAATATTGTTCACAGAAGTGACTTGAGAGTCAGAAATGCTTCCAGGGGTCTTCCCCATGCTTTTCCCATGTGATTTCAGCACTTTCCCTTAAATTTCTGCAGTTTTTAAACCCTCAAAAGACCTCCAGGTTTGGAGGCAAAAAGCTCGGGTTTTCCATAGACTTACATTGGGCTCGTTGCTCGGGTCGAGCACTCGAGCAGTCCAATTTTCTCAACCCGAGCAACAAGCACCCGAGCATTTTTGTGCTCACTCATCACTAGTGCTTATGCAACACGTTAACGACACACCTGGAAAAATAGTGTCGGATGGTAATCGAGTACCGTAGGACTGTCACCGCCTAGAGATCACAGAAACACTCAGTTCTCACAAGTCGAAGTGGCAACATTTCCAGGGCTATCAATCTGGCTATGTGAGTATTTAGTGTTTTGGCCTGTGGGTGGATATTTCTTCTTTATGTTAAATGTCTGGGGCAGGAACAAGTGAACACTGTGCCGGGACAATGAACTGGACGTGGTTGCTGACTGTTGTGTCTGTGCAACTGCAGGTTGTGGGCAGGAGGCATCAGCGCCTTCTTCATGGACAGCAGATTGGGAAGGCCATAACACAGGTGAAGGGGAAGTGGTTTCACCATCAGACAAATATTTTGTACCCAGGCTTTCCACCCATCTACTGGGGTGTTTGGCTGCCATGTGCTTTTGCATGCTGGTGGTGTTTAGGTTGGCAGTGTTCTTGCCTAATCTTAGCTTAGTTTGGCAAAAGATGCAAATTACAGTTGTTTTGTCTATAGGAATTTAAGAAAAAAACTAACATACAGGTAAACAATGCACCCTTGGCATGTTATCTAGCCACGTGCGGGGGGCTCTGTGAAACAGTTGATCGAGTTCTCCCTCTGTTCAAACCACTACCTTTTCTTGTCTGTTTTTGTGCTATGGACCAATACCTGTCTGCACTGCTATGCTTGCTAAGCGTGCCACCGTGTCAGGTCTTATCAGTGACCTCATCATCAACCATGTCATCTTCCAATTCTTCAATCTGATCCTCCTTCTGAGTTGGGATTTTAGGCTGACCTGATAACAACTGTGTGCCATGATTATCCTCCACCACTTCAGACAAGAATTGACATTGGTGGTCTCCTGATGCTGCTACAAGAGGCTGCTTTGCTTATGTAGCATCATAACCAGAGTGGCTGAGAAATAGAACTAACATCATATTACATCAATCCTATCCAGCTTCAGAATAGTGTTTGCAAGATCAATAGACTATAGCTTACAGATAAGCAAATTGATTTGATGCAATCTAGGCTTCACTTTGTGAAAATTGCCTAATATAGCCCCTGTAGGTTTTGCACCTAATATATCCCGTGTAAATTTTGCAGATTGCATTAGCCAGAGTCTGTTTTTTATGGTCCAATTGGTCTATGGTTTTGAATGGCAAAAATACACCACTGTAGCTAAGATCTGTTCATAAAAATGCATTGTTGTGCACTAGATCTGGTCCAACAACAGACAGCACTTATTCACCTACTTCTACACCGACTTCACATCCTCCTAAATGAACATCACCAAGCATCAAACAGCAATAGCATGCATCCTAAATTTGATTTGGTAAAATTTAAACACTTGAAGAAGATGGCGCCTTTGGCCTGTAATGTTTGGGCACTTCAGTAATTCTTATGTAGCAAGGCAGAATGGTTTGCCTGCTTTCTCAAATTGCATAGTACAATTGTGAAGCTATGACTGATTATATCATGCAGCAGATGAACTGAAGATTGAGCCTCTTTGAAAAATGGTGCTCGCATATGAATTGGGACAGTTGTCACCTAATAAGACCTTTGAAAGAAGCTGCTAAAATTTGTCAATAGGGTCAACTGTGGCATTAACAATGTCATCCCACTCATTTTTATATTGGTGATAAAACACAAGGATGCAATAAGAGATGGAGAAAGAACTGCAACTTCTATAAATCATTCACCATCCTGGGGCTGTTGTGGATCATCAGGGACAATATTATATGCAGCAGGATATGGAAGAGGAGGAGGACCAGCAGCAGGTAGATTTGGAGAGGATTTTGAGATGTTCCCATCCCGAGGCTGTCAGTGTGGAACTGAAGACAAAAATGCTGGTTATTACTTCCATTCTCTAGCAGATGCCCTGACCCTATAGGCTTTTGGGTCATCAGATTGGAGCAGTGACGAGAACTAACACTTATTTTGCCATGGGCATCCATTGTAGCATCAGAAAGTTTACTGACTTGAAGAAGATGACGCCTATGGCCTGTAATGTTTAGGCACTTCAGTAATTCTTATGTAGCAAGGCAGAATGGTTTGCCTGCTTTCTCAAATTGCATAGTACAATTGTGAAGCTATGACTGATTATATCATGTAGCAGATGAACTGAAGATTGAGCCTCTTTGAAAACTGGTGTTCGCATATAAATTGGGACAGTTGTCACCTAATAAGACCTTTGAAAGAAGCTGCTAAAATTTGTCAATAGGGTCAACTGTGGCATTAACAATGTCATCCCACTCATTTTTATATTGGTGATAAAACACAAGGATGCAATGAGAGATGGAGAAAGAACTGCAACTTCTATAAATCATTCACCATCCTGGGGCTGTTGTGGATCATCAGGGACAATATTATATGCAGCAGGATATGGAAGAGGAGGAGGACCAGCAGCAGGTAGATTTGGAGAGGATTTTGAGATGTTCCCATCCCGAGGCTGTCAGTGTGGAACTGAAGACAAAAATGCTGGTTATTGTTTCCATTCTCTAGCAGATGCCCTGACCCTATAGGCTTTTGGGTCATCAGATTGGAGCAGTGACGAGAACTAACACTTATTTTGCCATGGGCATCCATTGTAGCGTCAGAAAGTTTACTGTGCATGGCAGGTGGCTTTTTTATAACCAAGATTCCAAGAACATTTTTTATAACCAAGTAGACCAGATTAATTTCTGCATGTTGGGAAACGATATATTTTTCAAAATGAATAAGGCATGGATATATAAATAAATGACTCTTTATAAAAGTAAATACATTTTGGGCAAAAAAGTGATTGATTTTAATAAATTATATTACTTGTGAATTTCAAATATATATAAATATTTAAACATGAATTTCACACAGTGTAAGTTCACTTTACATTTCTAATTTCTGTTGTCCATATTGATATTAACTTTGTCATTGTTAGTGATTCCATAAATAGCGGCTCTATAGTAGTACATCTTTTTGAGGCAGGTGAGAGCTAGGTGAAATTAATGGATGACTACACTTCAGCAATGGTTTTTATTATACTGCTCTGAAATATAACAACATTCTACATTTTAACTATTTTGTAATTGTATTGTAATCACAGCTTTACATAATGTACATTAAACAAAGAAAATTGCTAGCATATTCTCTTGTTTAAATGGTCCATGCCTCATGCACATGGCCACATTAGATCTTAACAGTTTTGTACAGAGCTTTATTAGGGCTTGCATAGAAGTTCAGTGATCCTATACTAAGCCTGTGTATGGCTCCAATTAGCATGCACCATTAAATGCCATTTGTATAGAAGTATTTTTTTCCCTAAAAGCATTTTATTAGTGAAGAATAGATCATTCTATTTGGCTACTGACAAACCACTACATGGCGGCAAAAGCTAACAATCACATATGACTGTACTGTGAATTTGGATATGAAGACTGCAAGGATCAGAATTATTTTTCCAGCACATCCCACAGATGCTAAATTGGATCAAGATTCTGTGAATTTTGAGGTTAAAAGAATACATTTAAAACAATAGCCAGCTGAAAGAGGCTACTGCATTTAGGGGTTAACACTAGAGTTGACCGAAACAGGTCGGTCAATTTAAAAAAAGACCGATTTTCGCCAAAGTCGAGTTTCGCCGAGCGAAACCCGACCATAGCGTGAGGTCGGTCACGTGTTCGGCGACCATATCGCCAAAGTCGGTTTTCCCATAATGCTTCCAGGGTATTTTCTCAGCCAATGAGCAAGGACGCAGACTGTGGGCAGCGCGATGACATGGGCAGCGACCAGCACCATCTTAGAGAAGGGCATTGCCGTGATTTGCTTGCTTTGTGTTGCGTCACAGAGCCTATAAAAGCCCTCACCACCGACCGCCATTTTGCTTCTGCCGATCTTAGTTTAGGGAGAGGTTGCTGACGCTGGTTCTCAGCAGGGAGAGCTTTAGGCAGGCAAACAACACTAATTCTGTACTTGTGCTTATAGCGATTAGCTGTACACTTAGTGTACAGTGACAGTGGAGGAATTTCTTGTGTGCAGCAGCGCTGGTTCTTAGGCTGCCTGCCAGTGACAGGGGAGGAATTGCTTGTGTGGAGCAGCAGAGCTGATTATTAGGCTGCCTGCCAGTGAGAGGGGAGGAATTTTTTGTGTGGAGCAGCAGAGCTGATTATTAGGCTACCTGCCAGTGACAGGGGAGGAATTTCTTGTGTGCAGCAGCAGAGCTGACTATTAGGCTGCCTGCTATCTATTGCTGTGTGTACCCTGATGTGCAGATTGCTTTTTAACACAGCACCTACACAGCACAAATACTTGAATTTTTTTCGGCACAGTTACAGAGTGTTCATTTTTTTCCACACCGTATAGAGCTGTACGCTCCTCACACTACCGTGGACCGGCAGGTATCACGGCCAAATGCAAGCTGACTATCTGTGTGTGACTCCGGAAATATATACGCAGATTTCAATTTTCCCAAAACCATATACAGCTGGTATCTTCTGAGACAGTAACGTTTTTCTGCCTTCTGTATTACATACTGAGAGAGCCCGTATGTGTTACTCCTGAAATATAAACGGAGATTTAAAATTCCGCCAACACCGTATACAGCTGTACGCTACTGATAGAGTACACTTTTTCTGATTTTCAAATTTTTTTGTTATCCAGAATGGGCCTGTGACCGTGTGTGTTACTCCTGAGATATATACGGAGATTTAAAATTCCCCAAAAAACTGTATACAGCTGTACGCTACTGATAGCGTACACCTTTTCTGATTTTCATATTCTCTTGTTATCCAGACTGTGCCTGTGACGGTGTGTGTTACTCCTGAAATATATACGGAGATTTCAAATTCACCCAACACTGTATACAGCTGTACGCTACTGATAGAGTATACTTTTTCTGCCTTTCATATTCTGGTGTTATCCATACTGGGCCTGTGACCGTGTGTGTTACTCCTGAGATATATACGGAATTTAAAATTCCCCAGCACTGTATACATCTGTACGCTACTGATAGAGTACACTTTTTCTGTCTTTCATATTCTGGTGTTATCCATACTGGGCATGTGACTGTTATGTTTTGGTAACTGAGGAGAAATGGCAAAAAATAGCAAAAGCGATAATATACCAGAGAGGCTGGAACCTATTGGATTGCAGCAACCTGAACTAACCACACAACTAGAGGTAGCCGTGGAGCGTTCCTACGTTGATCCTAGACGCCTTGTCACAGCCTGAGAGATAACTACACCTAAAGGCAGAAAGATGAAAGCTATCTGCCCCGGAGCAGATCCCCAAAGAAAATAAGAAGCCCCCAAACATGTAATGGCGGTTAGACAAGAAGAAAGCATGGACACAGACAGAAAATAGAATGAGCAAAGGCTGGGGCCCAATCTGTCTAGACAGAAAAGTACAGGAAAGAATTCTGACTGCAATCCAACAAAAACCTTAATAAAAATACCAACACTTCTGATTGCCAAAAAACCTGAGATCACACGACCTCTTCCACCTAAATCAGATCTCTGGTGTAACAAAACGCTATTCAGCAAATTAAAAGTAACAAAAGAGCAAAGCAAAAGTGCAGACACAAACGGAGCACAATTGCAGTGCCAGGCCCCCAAAAGGGGACAGGCTGCAGTCCACTGCAGGCAGCAAACCAGCAGAGAAAATCAAACAGAGAAAAATAAAACAGCAAATACTTATCTGAAGGAGAGCAGGAAACTAGCAGTGCTTCAAGCAAGACCAGAAGAACAATTGATAACCGGCAAGGCTGCTGGGAACTCAGGCCACTTATATCCTACCATTCAGTGCCAGCTGAAGGCCATTCATTAATCAGTTCATTACCCTCAGCAACCACCGGAGGGAGCCCCAGCTCAGAAGCCGCCTCCAGCATATTCACAACATGTGACCGTGTGTTTACTCCTGAAATATATTCAGAGATTTCAAATTCCCCCAACACTGTATATAGCTGTATGCTGCTGATAGAGTACACTTTTTCTGATTTTCATATTCTGGTGTTATCCAGACTGGGCCTGTGACCGTGTGTGCTACTCCTGAATATATCCGGAGATTTCAAATTCCCACCAACACTGTAAACAGCTGTAGGCAACTGATAGAGTACACATTTTCTGCCTTTCATATTCTGGTGTTATCCATTCTGGGCATGTGACCGTGTGTGTTACTCCTGAAATATATCGGAGATTTCAAATTACCCCAAACACTGTATACAGCTGTACGCTACTGATAGAGTACACTTTTTATGCCTTTCATATTCTGGTGTTATCCATACTGGGCCTGTGACCGTGTGTGTTACTCCTGAAATATATACTGAGATTTCAAATTACCCAAACACTGTATACAGCTGTACGCTACTGATAGAGTACACTTTTTATGCCTTTCATATTCTGGTGTTATCCATACTGGGCCTGTGACCGTGTGTGTTACTCCTGAAATATATACGGAGATTTCAAATTACCCCAAACACTGTATACAGCTGTACGCTACTGATAGAGTACACTTTTTATGCCTTTCATATTCTGGTGTTATCCATACTGGGCCTGTGACCGTGTGTGTTACTCCTGAAATATATACGAGATTTCAAATTACCCAAACACTGTATACAGCTGTACGCTACTGATAGAGTACACTTTTTATGCCTTTCATATTCTGGTGTTATCCATCTGGGCCTGTGACCGTGTGTGTTACTCCTGAAATATAACGGAGATTTCAAATTACCCAACACTGTATACAGCTGTACGCTACTGATAGAGTACACTTTTTATGCCTTTCATATTCTGGTGTTATCCATACTGGACCTGTGACCGTGTGTGTTACTCCTGAAATATATACGGAGATTTCAAATTACCCAAACACTGTATACAGCTGTACGCTACTGATAGAGTACACTTTTTATGCCTTTCATATTCTGGTGTTATCCATACTGGGCCTGTGACCGTGAGTGTTACTCCTGAAATATATACGGAGATTTCAAATTCCCCCAGCACTATATACAGCTGTACGCTACTGATAGAGTACACTTTTTCTGCCTTTCATTTCTGGTGTTATCCATACTGGGCCTGTGACCGTGTGTGTTATTCCTGAAATATAAACGGAGATTTCAAATTATCCAAACACTGTATACAGCTGTACGCTACTGATAGAGTACACTTTTTCTGCCTTTCATTTTCTGGTGTTATCCAGACTTTGCCTGTGACGATGTGTGTTACTCCTGAAATATATACGGAGATTTCAAATTATTCCATCACTGTATATAGCTGTACACTACTGACAGAGTACACTTTTTCTGATTTTCATATTCTAGTGTTATCCAGACTTTGCCTATGACGATGTGTGTTACTCCTGAAATATATACGAAGATTTCAAATTATCCCAACACTGTATACAGCTGTACGCTACTGATAGAGTACACTTTTTCTGATTTTCATATTCTGGTGTTATCCAGACTTTGCCTGTGACAATGTGTGTTACTCTTTGAAATATATACGGAGATTTCAAATTATCCAACACTGTATACGGCTGTACGCTTCTGATACAGTACACTTTTTTACTTTTTATATTATTGTGCAATCCATACTGAGCCTGTGAGAGTCTGCGTCTGTTACTCCGCAAATATATACGGAGATTAAAATTTTTCACCTTTATCATATACAGCTGTATACTTCTGATACAGTACCATATATCTTCTGTTATTTTGGGTCCATTTCCACAAACATGAGGAAGTATGGTGGAAGAAGCCACAGATGTGGTAGTGGTGGGCCACCTGGTTCTGATGGTGATGGTGGTGGTGCACCTGCTGGTAGTGCCAAAAGCACAATAGCACCTAAGGCAGGAGGTGTTGAGCCTGCATCATCGTCTGGCTCCAGAAGGCCTGGAAGGCTCCTTTTTCTGGGATTACGCAAACCGCTTTTAAAGCGGAGCATCAGGAACAGGTTTTGGCTTACATTGCCGAAGCAGCCTCCAGCTCTATATCCTCCTCTTCTGAAGTTTCAAAAGCTCCAAGCACTAAGTCGTCAGTGCAGGCTTCTGGTCAGGAACAACCCTTTCCTTGTGTCCTTCAACCCCACCAAAAGTGAAGGATGTGACAGGTCACACCTCAGATTACTCCATGAAGCTCTTTTCACATACCATGCCTGGGTTATCAAGTCAAATCCTGAATTCCCCAGTCCAACGTGAATTGACATGGAGTGCACTGATGCACACCTACTGCTAGATGATTGTGCTGGTACATTCAACTAGAGCACTACATTGCCCTCGCAGTGTACTGAGCCAGAATGTGACCCTGATGAAACTCAGGTGCCACTTCCCGCATACTCTAACACCTTACATGGTGACACAGAGGAAGGTGCAGATGAAATTGAAGAGGAGGTGATGGTTGACCCAGTTGTTGACCCTGATTGGCATCCAGTGGGGGAAGAGGGTGCCGCTGGCAATAGCTCAGAAGAGGAGAAGGATCCGCAGCAGGTATCGACATCGCAGCTGGAGTTATCTGGCAGGCCAGTAGCAGTCCAAAAAGGTGTTAAAAAACAAAAAGAGCTGCAGGACAGCTTGGCCAAATGGTCAAATTCTCATAGCGTGCAAGCACTGAAAATTTATACCAGTAGGAAGAGTCCAGTGTGGCACTTTTTTGACCAAAATCCTATTGATGAGGCAAAGGTTATCTATAAAAAGTGCCGAAGGACCTTTAGCTGAGGGAAAAATCTCAAAATTTGAATACCAGTTGCATGCTTAGACATTTACTAACATGCACTTGCAAGCATGGATGGACTACTAAACCTCAGGTAGCACTGTGCACCGACTCCGACTGAAGTTAGCCATCAACCTCCATCGCGTTCTCCACTGTAAGCCCACCGGTTGGCACATCACCAGCAACAAATTTTGAGGTGTCATCGCAAGGCCTAAGCAGCCAGGTAATCACAATGTTTTTGCAACGAAAGACTGAATCTAGGCCATCACCACCACCACCACCATCACCATCACCAACCCCCTCTCAGTCCGTCATGTCCACCCCTAGTTCACCCATATGCAGCTCCAAGTTCAGCTTACCCTACCAGACACTCTGAGTAGGACAAGAAGGTACTCATCCTCTCATCCACGTACAATGGCTTTGAATGCCTATCTTGGCAAACTGATCTCTTTAGAGATGATGCCGTTCCGTTTGATCGAAAGCGCAGCGATCCGAGAGCTCATGGCCTACGCTGTCCCACGCTATGACCTACCCAGTCAGCACTTCTGTTTTAGAAAAGCCATCCCTGCCCTCCACCTGCATGTGATAGACCGCATTATCCAGGCATTCAAACAATCAGTGAGTGGAAAGGTGCACCTCACAACAGATGCATGGGCCAGTAGGCATGGCCGGGGCCAGATGCATGGGCCAGTAGGCATGGCCGGGGCCATTACGTGTCCATCACTGCACACAGGGTTAATGTGGTGGATGCAGGGTCCACAGGGGACAGCGGCGGTGGGACAGTGCTGCCTAACCCACGGTATAGGCAACAGTTGGCTGTAGGCGTTCGACCCTCCCCTTCCTCCAGAAGCGAAAGCTCATCGACAGAGCACAGTTGCACGAGCACTCCATCATCAGCTGCCAGTGATGCACACGAGGTGTCCCACTATCGAACAGCTAGTGGTAAGCGTCAGCAGGCTGTTTTAAAGATGTCATGGCTGGGCAGTTAACATCTTGCGCCAGGCAAGGTAGTCAGTGATAACGGCCATAATTTTGTGGTGGCCATAGCCCTAGCAAAACTCAGACACATTACTTGCCTGGCTCACACCTTGAACCTGGTGGTTCAGTGATTCCTAAATAATTATCCGGAGTTAACAGCACTGCTCCATAAGGTGCGAAGACTGTGCTCGCACATCCATTGCTCTACCATAGACTCCAGTCGTATGCAGAGGCTGCAGCGATCGCTTCACCTCCCCAAGCGTCGCCTAATCATAGACGTTGCAACAAGGTGGAACTCCACCATGCACATGGTTGAGAGGCTGTGCGAACAGAGGCAGGCTGTAAATGCATTTGTGGGAGGGTACACGGGCAGGCAGTTTGAGGGCAGACATGGAGTTGTTGGGTGTGCAGTGGTCAAAGCTGAAAGACCTCTGTAAAGTCCTTCAGTTGTCATGGAAATATATATGTATTCCATATATTCAAAGTATATTCACATATATGTATTCACAGTTCACAGTTAGATAGATCTCACTTGCTAAAAAACCCTGTGCTCACATATTTCTAGGCCAGCTATAATCAGTCGTTTTAAAGAAATCTGGCCTTCATAAGAGGCCTTCGTAAAGGAACAAATGCATGAAGTACAAAAAGTCCTATTAGATATCTGTTGTTTACATTATAGTTATGCAAGACAACTAGGTCACAAGAATATAAACAATAATTCTGCAACTTCAGCTCTTTTAATCATGATTATCATAATTATCATTTTTTACACTAGAACAGCCAATAATCTAGCAGCTTTTAATGTAGTTAATTGACTAACCAGCCCCTTTTTGTAAACGTATAAAACTTGAATGAATAATAAATGTATGTCTTTGACGAACTGTTATATGACACTTGCGTTGTGGACAGTCTCATTTCGTTCTGAGTGCTCAAAAAATACATTATATAGAGATTTGGAGAAGCAAGCAGCAAACACAGAAGGATATTTTATCCTAATTAAATTTCATATAGTTGGGCCCAACGTGGGGCATTGGACGAAACGCACGAGGACCCGGGCCGACCGGAGGAGGACGGGGGTGTTGGCCCTGGCTTGGAAACACGGGACGGAGACTGCAGCTCCATCAGTAAGGAAAGAAAAACTTTGTCATCTTACTGAATGTTCCCTGTGCCTAGTCCTAGCCTACACTTCCACCCGGTCGGAGTGGTCATCACGCATTCCCAGGTTGGTAAAAAGTCCATACCCTTATCCAAAGCCCTGGGATATAAGCTGAGTTGGTTGCTGCTGTGCTGTATATGTTTCATGTTTTATGTGAACCGGGAGAAAGTTGGAACGGTGACTGTGTTTTTGCTTGCTGATCTCTGGGGCTGTATAGCAAAAGACAAATTGCTGCATAAGTTCCCGCAGTAAACTTTCACGCACCGGGGAGGCCATCCCAGTCAAATCAGACGTAAAGGGGGGGCGGGAGCTTTGTTTTGGATAAGTCCACGCAGATATTCTTCACATATTGGAGGGAAGTATCCAAAAAAATCCAGTTGTGGAAGCGAGGGCTTTGTTGGTTAAGTTTCTGCAGTAAAACTTTCACGCATGGGAGGCCATCCAGTCAAATCAGACGTGAAGGGCAGGAGCTTTGTTTGGATAAGTTTCACAATAATTGTCCAGCACGGGAGGCCATCCCAGTCAAATCAGACGTGGATAGTGAGAATTTTGATGAAGGCTATTGCAGATTACTGTGACCGGCGCACCAGCCAGGGGTACGTAAAGAGCGATAGAACCTTGAGCCTCACCGCGCTCAGTCCCAATGGTGAGTTATCAGCTACCAGAGCAGCTTGTATGTGTCACAGATCATCAAAAGAGGGATTCGTATTCTCCCGGGTGTCTGTCTCACTGTCTGTATCAGGTACTGTCGCTTTAAATAAACATCTCCGTGCGCTCTGACAGTATCTCATTCAGAGCAGTGTGCTGGCTGCAGCAGCGAGAAAACCCCTTTGACCCCCCTCCTTGCTAATCACGTTATCAGGCATTCTGTTTCTTGGCTTTGATTTTTATTTTTTTAAGCTAGTTTTTTGGTACAGGTTTTAATGTGAAAATTATCAGGCATTCAGACTGAACTATATTCATTTTTTGCTATTCTGAGGAATAATAATTTTTTTTTTTTTTTTTACGTGATTTCAGTGCCTATAGAGACAGCAAGCAGAGATATAAGGAAGGGAGGGGGGAAGAAAGCCAGCTGACATTCAGAGATTTTTAATTAGCTGTTTTAGTAACAAGGGTTTTTTTTCAGAGTTTTATGATTAATACGGTTTTTTTTTCTCCCTTTTTGGTGAATTTATTTTTTTTTGTTTTCTTTTTCTAGAGTTTTTTTTTACTAAATCTAACTTTTTTTTTTTTAAAATTTTTCTTTTAAGTACATTTTTAAATGATTTTGGAGAGATTTTTTCTCTAAGCAATTTATTTTAGAGCTTTATTTCTCCAGCCATTTTTTTTTTCTACAAGCTTGCGTTAGAACAAGGTCACATAGATAAGGAGAATTACAGGCTGAGGGAGAGAGCAGACACAACTACGCAGTGGTCTGAGTAGCCCTCCGTCGGGCATTCCGGCGAGAACAAAACAGAACCAGAGTGCAGTTTTCAGATTTTTAAATCACCTTTGTTGAATAGGTTTTTGGAATAGACACAGTACGTAAGATCGAAAGGGATAGGCATGTGAATAGAATGTAGAGTACGTGAGAAGCAAATAGAACAGGCAGCCTTTACGCTGCAATAATGAAATGTTTTTTTCTTGTTCTTTGTTATTTGAAAGGTAACGGGAAAGTTTATTAATAGATTACATCTGCTATAAAGAGCAGCGGTGCATCGTGTAAAAGATACAGCAAGTTAATTTGAACGGACCAGGAAGTGATTTTTTTTTTTTTTTTTTTTTATGTGAATAAGTTTGAAAAGGTGTTTAAATCATCTGTGAGAAAAAGACACTGACATATCACAGAGCAGAATCAGAGTCACACACATCACATGTCCATATGTGGAGGACACGGGACAGGTGTAGGTGCTCTCATTGAGTAAGGAGCCTTGTACAGGGAAAAATGCCCCGCTCTCTCACAGGGAGAAGGCTTTTTGTTTCAACCATCCCCTCTCAAGAGTACAGGGGGACACCCTCTCCTTTTCTCTCTCAGTCCTTTTCTCTTTCTTCTTCAGACTTTTTCCTCTTTCCTGCTGCAATCCCTCTCATTCTTCTTTTCCCTCATCAATTTGAACATCATATTTTCATCTTCTCTTCTTCTATCTCTTCTCTCCAACCTCAAATCTGTTCTTCATCTTCTTCTACTTCTCCCCCTCATATTTCTTCTCTCTCTTCCTTATCTTTCTCTCTTTCCCCCTTTCACTTTCTCTCCCTCCCCTCCTTTCTCTCGCTCCTCCTCACACCTCCTTCTCTTCCTCTTTTTTCTACTTCGTCTCAACTGGGTCAAAGCCCAATCCAAGCAATGTGGTGTCCCTGTATTCAGTTGTCTCCAGCACAGGGCACCTTGTCTATCCCAAGACAGTACAAACATTGCCAGTCATTATATCAGGAGAAGAAAGTCAGATCTCCCTACACAAACGCTACATGTAGCCCCCCGGACACAACAGTCCACTGCTAGGGTTCACAGGGGAGTGGTATAGCTACAGGGCTGCTAGCATGGAACATGACACTGATCCACCGCAGCCTCAGCAAGGAAGTGGGAAATCCCCATGGAGCAAGACAACTTTAAGCCCAAATCTCACCCAGTGTATGCACCAAGTACACATGTCACTTCTTATCTGATAAGATGAAGATGCAACTTCACACATGCTGCCCAATACTAGGGAAGAAAACACACAAGCACCAATAGAGCGGGGACAGGTAGAGGCACCATCCTATGAGCCCTTCATCCAAGCCAGGGATCAGTATGCTGCCAGACCCGGGATACACCCCATGCATTTTGCCAAAAAATGCAGCAGATCCAGCGAACGTATGCGCAGCCTGGACTGATCTCTGGGACGTAATGGAAATAAAAGCAGGTGATGCATTCTGGCCAATTATGAGAGAACACTTCAAGTTCCAACAGAGTTAGATGGTATGCCTGGGAGCGGACCCAAAACTAATTGGCAATCAGGAAGGGCCAAAAGGATGACAGGACAAACTCTCAGCCTACAGTCAGAGTCAAGACAAGAAGAGTTGTGGGAAGTTCCCGGGGGAGAATGAAGTGTTTCAAAATTTGGGCCCCCCTTACCATGATCGACATAAGACGGATGTTGGACAGGCTTTTGTGCATTGGACTGAGAGAACCCTCAGGAAACAGGTAGCGCCCGGCTGGTAAGTCCAAATAGCATGGAAACCCCCTTTCAAGTCGCAAAAGGGATAGAATCCCCGGAGTGCGCAAAAAGTCCCTGAGGTGGTCTTTAGGCAGATGGCCAAACCCCGTTTTAAAAACGAAGAAAGTAAGTGTTCAAAAGTGGAAGTTGGCCTTAGGAAGCTGCAGAGAACCCTCGACCCCCCTTTGTTAAGGGAAGCAAGCCCAAAGGAAAAAAACCAGAAGCAGTGAAGAACCCCCTATGGAAAGGCCCCCAAC
>JARQOD010011334.1:0-23807 GCA_033576555.1 Oophaga sylvatica
AACGGGGACCGGGGGTGCTGACCGAAGACAAAAAAAAACAGTTTTGGAGGAAGTTTCCCGCTCTCATGATTATTTAAAGAGAAATTTGGGCCCAAGGCGGAGCTCCACCCGTCAGAATGGGGGCTTTAACGAAGTGGGGAAAAAACGGTCAATTCTGATTGTTGCTCAATTGTCCTTGGAGGGGGTGGAAGCGGAGGAAAAACCCCAAGGTACGCTGAACTTACAAGTGGCTCCCAAAACGTGAGGTAACTTCCCCACGATCCGACACAATGACGGGCGACCATGAGACAAGTGGGCGGATAAATTTTTAGCCAACTCGGGTGCAGACGGAAGACCTGGCAGGGAATGAAGGAGCCACTTGAAAAGGGTCAGGCCCCCCCAAATCCCCGTACAACCGGCAAAAGGGGGCAATCTTTTATAACCGGCAAAATTCTGCCGGGGCAGCGGGACGGAAGGGGAAAAGGGGGGGCCGGGGCAGGCGGGTCTCGGAATTTTGTTGCGGGCACAGGGAACACAGATAAAAGTCTTTACCCCCTTGTGCAGGGTGGCCCCCCAAAAATGCCGGTTATGATTTGGGGGGGTCTTTTTTGACCGCGTGGCCCTATTTAACAAGACCCCAGTGTGGGATTCTTTTGGGTGGGTTTTAATGATACGAACGCACCAGGGGGAGACATTTAGACCCGGGAGCCACCCGCATCACTCTGGGGGACGATGATATTTTAGGTTTTTCCCTGATCTACCCCGGGGAAAGCCGGGGACAAGGCTCAGCCTTGACTTCTTGTCACCGGGGCGAAAATGCAAGAAAAAAATCAAGGGGGCAAAAAAAAGGACCACCTTTTGGCGGGGTTTAAGCTCTGGCATGCTGGAGGTAACCAGATTCTTGGGGTCCGTGTAAATGAATTACCGATGAAGAGCCCCCTCGATAGGTAACGCCACTCCTTCAATGCCAACTTGATGGCCAATAACTCTCGGTCTCCTATGGAGTAGTGCGCTCGGAGGAGGAGAAGAGTTTGGAGAAAAGCCGCAGGATACCTCCTCCCGGATGAATTTTTGAGTGAGTACCGCTCCGGCTCCAAGAGGAAGCGTCCACCCCCCGGAAGAACTGCTTGTTGCCGTCCGGGCGATGCAGCACTGGAGCGAAAGAAAGGCCTGTATTTAAGAAAGAAAGGCTCCTCTGCTTCGGCGTCCACTTTTTTGGGGTTAGCATCCTTGCGGTGAGCGCGGAGATTGGAGCAGTCCTGGAAGAGAAGTGCGGTATGAAGAGGCGGTAATAGTTGGCGAATCCCAGGAACCGCTGAATGGCCTTCAACCCCTCCGGTCGAGGCCACTTCTCGATGGCAGACAGTTTCTCCCGGATCATTCGTAGGCCGTCTGAGAAATGATGTAGCCCAAAAACGGAAGCGAGGTCTGCTCAAAAGGCACTCTCATATTTGGCGAAGAGGTGATTCTGCCTGAGCCTGAGCAGAACCTGACAACATCCCTTCCGGTGAGACGGAGGTCCGGAGAGAAACCAAGAATCGTCTAGGTACACCACAACGCAAGAGTAGAGAGGTCCCGAAAGATGTCATTGACCAACTCCTGAAAGACTGCTGGAACATTACAGAGACCAAAGGGCATCACCAAATACTCGTAGTGGCCGTCCCGGGTGTTGAATGCCGTCTTTCCATTCATCTCCCCGACGGATACGAACCAGGTTGTATGCCCCACGAAGATCCAGTTTGGTGAAGATTCTCGCCCCTCTAAGTCGATCAAACAATTCTGGAATGAGCGAAGAGGTACTTTATTCTTCACCGTGATCAAATTTAAGCCTCTGTAGTCAATACAGGGACGGAGAGATCCGTCTTTCTTTTTTACGAAGAAGAAATCGCTCCCGCTGGGGAGGTAGATTTCCGGATAATCCTTTGCCAAGTTCTCCTCGATATATTCGGACATCGACCTGGTCTCAGCAGCGGACAATGGGTAAATACGCCCACGGGGAGGCGTAGTACCAGGTAGCAGGTCGATCGGGCAATCATACGGTCTGTGTGGGGGTAATGTCTCTGCTTCCTTTTTATTAAAGACATCAGCGAAAGACCAATATGGAATTGGGATCCTGGTAGATTAGCAGGTGTAGAAAAGGACGGACAGGATGAACAGGCACCAGACACGTTTGATGACAGTCCTGTCCCCAGCGAAGAATCTCTCCAGTCTGCCAGTCGAGCACGGGTGCATGCTTTTGGACCAAGGCAGACCTAGTAAGAAAGCGTGAGAGAGTCCAGGTAGAACATGAAATGAATACTCTCAGAATGTAACATTCCCACCTGCAGGGTTATAGCCTCGGTGACAAGCTGGATGGGACGGGTAGAAGACCCCCCATCCACAGCAGCAACAGACACTGGTTCAAGCAGAGGTTGGTGGGAATCGATATTTCTCTACCAGAGCCTGTGAAACGAGATTCCCAGCTGCTCCAGAATCAAGTTGGGCTAGTTCGAAGTAACGGTTTCTCACCGAGGAGAATTGAGACAGACAGCAGCAGAGATGAAGAGGATTTATTCTTGTCTAGGTGGACCTCTCCGAGCGAACCTAGACACAGGCGTTTCCCGACCTCTCTGGGCAGGTACGGATCCGGTGCTCCTTACTGCCACAGTAGAACAACTCCCCTCAGCACGGCGTGAGTCCTGACGGGCTTTGACCATCTGGTCTGGTCGACCTGCATGGCTCTGCCGGGGGCACTTGAGGGATACGGAAGGAGTTACAGGTCTCTGAAATGAAGGAGCTAGGCGAGGAAACCTTCTCTCACGGGTAACCTCTTTGGCTCGCTCCTGGAACCGTAATCAATTCGATTGGCCAGAGTTATTAGGTCATCGAGAGAGGTTGGAATGTCCCGACCGGCAAGTTCATCTTTAATGCGCCGGACAGGCCCTCATAGAAGACAGCTATCAGAGCGTCATTATCCCAAGCCAGCTCTGAGGCAAGGGTAACGAAACCTTATGGCATATTGACCCACGGTGAGACTCTCCTGACGAAGACGCAGCAGAGATGATGCAGAGGAGGTCTTCCGTCCGGGTTCATCGAATACCTTCCGGAAGGCTAAGAGAAAAGCAGACAGGTTAGACACCAGAGGATCTTCTCTTTCCCAAAGAGGATTTAGCCAGGCCAGGGCCTCTCCGGTGAGATGTGACATGATGAAGGCAATTTTGGCCCGGTCAGAGTTAAACTGGTGTGCCAGGAGTTCAAAATGCAGGGTACATTGGTTGATGAAACCACGAGCCAGAGCAGGGTCGCCCTCAAACCGAGAGGAGCTGAAAGTCGAGGTCCTGGAATAAAACCACGAGTTGGTAAGCAGCGGAACTGCCGGATTGCGATCATGGGCTCGCGGTGGTTGTCGGGGAAGTATTCAGAGTGTCCAGGCGGGAATTAACACACCGCAGATGACCCAGGATGGACTCCTTGAGACCTCTGACGAGACAGTTCATGACACGGTCAATAGCGAAGGGGTTTGGGTGCCACCGGTTCCATGGCCCGAGCAAACTGTAACGGGTCAGGTAGGTGGAACCTCTGAGCTTTATTTATACAAGAAGGTTATACTTGTAAGAGAGCGGGTGGCACCCAGGGAGACGGACAGGAAGTCACGGCAAGTGCGGGGCAGTCTCTGTTATACGGGAAAGGATCACGGCAAGTGACCGGGGCAGTCTCTGGGATTGACAGGCAGGTTGTCACGGCAAGTGACCGGGGCAGTCTCTGGATAGACAGGCAGGTTGTCACGGCAAGTGACCGGGGCAGTCTCTGATTGACAGGCAGGTTGTCACGGCAAGTGACCGGGGTAGTCTCTGGATAGACAGGCAGGTTGTCACGGCAAGTGACCGGGGCAGTCTCTAGATGGACAGGTATATACGACCTGAGATGGTGAAGCCTCCCGGTAGGCTAGCAGGCAGATGGCGGATGGACACTCCCAAGTGAGCAGGCGAGAGTCTCTGGAACAGCCGGGGATCACCGCTTGTGACGTCCGAACCTCCGGGTAGGGCTGCAGTCAGATGGCAGATGATCGCTCCCAAGTGAGCAGGCAAGAGTCTCTGGAATAGCCGGGGATCACCGCTTGTGACGTCCGAACCTCCGGGTAGGGCTGCAGTCAGATGGCAGATGATCGCTCCCAAGTGAGCAGGCAAGAGTCTCTGGAATAGCCGTGGATCACCACTTGTGACGTCCGAACCTCCGGGTAGACTTGCGGACAGGTAGCATACAGCAAACGGGCAGGAAACAGGCAGGTAACTGGTAACGGGACCTGAGGGCTGAAGCAGAGTGAAACAGTGCAACAACAACATTGCTCGGGCACCTCCATTAAGGAGGAAGCCCTTAATATAGGGTGGAGTCCTCCGGCATTGGCCGGGGACTTATTTGAAAAATGCGCGCGGCTCCTTTAAGAGCGGGGGAGGGCGCGGGCGCGCGCCCTAAGTCCAGCAGCAGGGAAGGAGCGCGCGGGCCCCAGCAGGGTGGAAGGAGGACGCTGAGGAAGGGTAAGGGGGGGCGACATCCCTGCCTGGCAGAGGACGCTGCTGCAGGGGAACAGCGTCCCTGCCTGGCAGAAGGCAGGGACGCCGACGCTACAGTCTGTTCTACCTCCAGCCCTACCTCTGTGCTGGGATTTGTCAGAGATAACGTGGCCTCTTTATCAAGGACAGTAACCTGACCGGTACCTGACCCTGACTCTTCCTCATCATTTCTCTTCTTAGAGGCTGTAGCCTGTCCCGCCTTTCCGCGGCCCCTGCGGCGAGAGGAAGATCTACCATTTTTACTTGGCTCCACCTTACTGCACTCGCTTTCCCTTGCGGTCGAGTCACAGTCTGCACAGGAGTCACTCCCACTCCCCCTGTCATCCTGGAACAGCACGTCCCCACCTAGACAGGTGTCAGACCCCTGCGCTAGAGCTAAACCGTTTCCCACGGTCACACGTCTCGTCACCTCCAAGTCCCCGAGTTGGTCTGACCCACACTTTCTTCTGGTCACCTGGGGCTCGGGACTATCGCTATTAGGGTTTACCTTCTTTTCACACTTCACACGGCAAGGAACCACTACAGCCGCCTGCTGTGATGGGGCTCCCTCCTCTAAACAACACACTTTATCAAGTTCCCATGCATTTTCAAAAAATACAAAGTCCCGTGCCCTCTCATAGGGGTACAATACGTTTGGTGGTATACCGCCATCTTGATCCTCGACACTTGTGGACATCTCAAGCGTCACCCTGTCTACCAAATAGTCCACAATGAGCCCGTGGATGCAGCACACCTGGACCTTTTTCTCGGTCAGACAGAGAACTAGCGGAGTTCCTTTCAGAGTCACCTGACTCTTTGAGTCCAACTGTCCAGAGACTCCTTCCCTATGTAACATTACCGTACACACCTGTGGGCTGTTATCAAATGGGAAGTCTATGCCACATGCGGAATACGTATAACACCCACACCGCTGTTCCTCAGATATGTCCACTGAAGAAACCGATGCCACCCCCTTTTGGGACTCCTCCCCCTTTTGGGCCACTTTACTGATTTGGGCTACCACCCCCTTTTGAGACTCCACCCCCTTTCGGGTCACAATCCCAATTTGGGTTACCGCCCCCTTTTGGGACTCCGCCCCCTTTTGGACAACTTTACTGATTTGGGCTACCACCCCCTTTTGAGACTCCACCCCCTTTCGGGCCACAATCTCAATTTGGGTTACCGCCCCCTTTTGGGACTCCACCCTCTTTTGGGTAACCATCCCTGTTTTGGGTTTCCGCTCCCCTTTTGGGACTCCTCCCCTTTTAGGGACACCACCCATCACTGGGGAACACACCCCGGCTCTTACAGGCCCCAGTCCACACAGTACCCTTAGTGTCTTTTACTTAGGGCGTGTACTGGCCCTTTAAGAGTTTGTGTGCCTCGGTTCACACTGTCCTTTTTTTACCACACCAGCTCCTGCTGGTACTGCCACCACCCGCCAGCACCTCCGGCTGCCGCGCACAAGCCGCTGCTGCCACTGCAGCTCTTGCTGCTGCAGAACCTCTTGCTGCAACAGTCACTGTAGCTCCTGCTACCACAAGTCTCTGCACGCTGTGGTGTCTTGCCGCTTGTCACCTTCGTGACTCCACAAGCCACAGCAAACACCTCATATCAGAGGCACCACATAAACATGAACACAGTTTATTCGTGACCACTGGTCACATTCACGGTTTTCACAGACCGTCCGATCCTCCTCTGGTTCCTGATTCCCAGTCCTGGAACATGTGCTCCTTGGGTCGCTGCCAGCATTCCATCCACCAATTGTAAGGTTTCACTCACTCGGCTGCTTCAGAGGTAAATCAGGAGACACTTTCTTATGCAAAAAGTCCGTAGGTTTATTACATCATAAACCATAGTACCGTACAATTCATATCTTCAATGTTTCAGCTCCTGCCTGGAGCCTCACTCCTCAGTCACAGAGACCTCTCTGTAATGTCCCTCGTGGACACATGGAAGTCTGTCCACACTGGCAGACTCCCACACACTCTCCCTCAGGTGCAAAACAACCTCCATTACATAGGTGTAACCCCACCCATAAGTGAGGTCAGGATCACATGGTTAGGTCACCTAATCATGACCTCATCACAGGTCCTTTTGATACACATAAACCATGCTTCCATGCATACCTCGAGGAGCATACACAGTTCCCCCTAGCTGCATCAGGTGTCACTACACCACAACGCATACCTCTACACTAACGCAAACGTCTGTCAATTTGAATCGCTAATGATATAGAATCATTGAGACCAGAGGGAGCAGGGAAACCCACCATAACATCTTTTACATTCTCTGACAAACCCTTCCGAAAAAGGGCTGCCAAAGCATCATCATTCCAATTGGTCAGGACTGCCCACTTTCGGAATTTCTGACAGTACAATTCAGCATCCTCAAGCCCCTGATTTAATGCCAACAAGGTTTTTTCAGCTTGATCAGTGACATTAGGTTCATCGTACAATAACCCCAGAGCCAGAAAAAATGCATCAACATTACTCAAAACAGGGTCCCCAGGTGTCAGGGAAAAAGCCCAATCCTGAGGATCGCTGCACAGGAGAGAGATGACAATTTGAACCTGCTGTGCTGCGTTCCCTGAGCACTTAGGTTTTAAGGCAAAAAACAACTTACAGTTATTTTTGAAATTCAGAAATTTAGCTCGATACCCCAAAAACAAATCTGGCATGGGGATCCTGGGTTCCACAACTGGCAACCTAGCAAGAAAGGTAGCAATACTCCGAACCTCAGTGGCAAGCTGATCCACATGGCCAGACAACTGTGCAAACTCCATTGAGAAAAAAAAAAATCCTCCTCAGCACCCAGAGAAAAAGAGGGAAAAAAATGCAACAAACAGAAAAAAAAAATCTCTGACAACTCTGACAACCTTTTTGTTTCCACACTATTTTTCCCTTCTGTGAGTACCATACAATTTTCAGTTGGGCCGGTGATACTGTTATGTTTTGGTAGCTGAGGACAGCAGGCAAAAGCGGCAATACACCAGAGAGGTTGGAATCTACTGGATTGCAGTACCCTGACTAACCACCACAACTAAAGGCAGCCGTGGAGCGTTCCTACGTTGGTCCTAGACGCCTCGTCACAGCCTGAGAGGATAACTACACCTAAAGATAGAAAGAGGAAAGCTATCTGCCCCGGAGCAGATCCCCAAAGAACATAGGAAGCCCCCAAACATGTAATGGCGGTTAGACAAGAGGAAATACAGACACAGACAGAAAATAATCTGCCTAGACAGAAACGGATAGGAAGGATACTTACTGCAATCCAAAAAACCTTAAAAAAAAGCAAACGCTACTAATTGCAAAAACACCTGAGATCACACGACATCTACCACCTAAATTAGTTCTCTGGTGTAACAAAACTCAGCCGCAGCCTCTGAAAAAACTGGAAAAGGCAAATGAACAAACAACAGTGGCCCCAGAGGAACCGAGAGGGGCCCAAGCCCCCCGGGGAGGGGAACCTGGCCAACCTCACAGAAATGCAGAGAAAAATGCAAATGGCAAGCACAAAAACAAAAAACAGAAAATATCTTATCTGAGAGCAGGACAAGAGGCATGACTCAGCAAGCTTCCAAGTGAACCAGGAAACAACGTTGAGACAGGAACAATTGATCACCGGCAACCATGATGGGGGGAAACCTCCCTTATATCCAGCCAGTCTGTAATTCCTGATTGCCAATCCTCATTGAATGGTTCAGTACTGTTTGTAACCACCAGAGGGAGATTCTGCTCAGAATTCTTTTCTAAAACATTCATAACAGCTTACATTCTACTGGATGGTGGGAAAGGAGACAGTAGGTTGGGGGGTTGCGGCAGTTCCGGTGTTGGTTGAGGCGATATCTCCGGTAGTGGTGAGGAGGTAGCGGGGTCATTGCAGGCTGTAAGCTTTCCTGAAGAGGTGCGTTTTCAGGTTCCGTATGAAGGATCCAAATGTGGTTGATAGTCGGTCGTGTTGGGGCAAAGAATTCCAGAGGATGGGGGATATTCGGGAGAAGTCTTGGAGGCGGTTGGGTGAGGAGCGAATAAGTGTGGAGAAGAGAAGGAGATCTTGGGAGGACCAGAGATTACATGAGGGAAAGTATCGGGAGATTAGTTCAGAGACATATGGGGGAGACAGGTTATTGATGGCCTTGTAGGTCAGTATTAGAAATTTGAACTGGATACGCTGAGGGAATGGGAGCCAGTGAAGAGATTTGCAGAGGGGAGAAGAGGAGGAATAGCAAGGAGAGAGATGAATTAGTCGGGCAGCAGAGTTAAGGATGGACTGGAGAAGTGCGAGGGTGTTAGCAGGGAGGCCACAGAAAAGGATGTTGCAGTAGTCGAGGCGGGAGATGATGAGGGCATGCACAATCCTTTTAGCAGATTAAGGGTTGAGGAAAGGATGGATTCTGGAAATATTTTTGAGCTGGAGGCGACAGGAGGTAGAAAGAGCTTGGATGTGCGGTTTGAAGGACAGGGCAGAGTCAAGGGTTACTCTGAGGCAGTGGACTTCCGGTACGGGGGAAAGCGTGATGTCGTTAATTGTGATAGGTCAGGTAAGGAAGATCTGTGAGATGGGGAAAGATGATGAGTTCACATTTGTACACATTGAGTTTGAGGAAGCGAGAGGAGTGGAAGGAGAATATGGCTGAAAGACACTCCAGAATTCTGGACAGCAGAGAGGTGACATCTGGGCCAGAGAGGTAGATCTGAGTGTCATCAGCATAAAGGTGGTACTGGAATCCGTGGGATTTTATGAGTTGCCCCAGGCCAAGTGTATCCTAGAACAGAGCCTTGAGGGACTCCAACAGAGAAAGGGTGGGACGAGGAGGTAGTGTGGGAGTGGGAGACACTGAATGTGCGGTTGGAAAGGTATGAGGAGGTCCAGGATAGTGTGAGGGCCTTGATGCCAAAGGAGGAGAGGATCTGTAGTAGAAGGCAGTGGTCAACTGTGTCAAAAGCAGAGGACAGATATAGAAGCAGGAGTACAGAGTATTGTAGAGGTATCAATAGGAACCTAGGGTTAGAGGAAACACCAGACAATACAGAAACGAATGATCCGACTGAAGAACAAGAACCTACGGATGTAGTTCCAAGAGCATTGGAGGAAGTATTGGAAATGAATTCAGAGGACGAAACCCCTGTAATGAAAGAATCGGTAATATTAGAGGAACAACCCTGCACGAGGACTTCGACTCAAGAAGTAAGAAGACCAGTGATGCTGACCTATGATACACTAGGTGAACCGAGTTGAGTACTAAGGACTGTCGAGTTGAAACAGGTATTGCTGCCTATGGACCAGGTAAGCCAACCTGAGTGGTATCTCTCAGTGATGTACTTTACAAAAGACTTTACCTGAGTGAATAGACTCTTTGCCTGAACTTAAACAAAAAGACTTTGTAATAACAAAGAATGATAAAAGTACTTGAGACTAGTTAGTCTGAGCTGGTTGAAGACAGATGAAAAGCTTCAGCTGAAGAGATGCTGATTGTTTAACCTGTTTTATTTCTTGCAGTAGATCCACAAGCAAGAGTTAGTTAGGATAACATTGTTGTTAATGTTTTAAATTGAATGATAAAGGAACAATATTTACAGTGTTACATGACTTTCACCACCTTTTCCAAAAGGACAGTTAAGGGAGAATAACTCCTAGGGGTTGGTTAGACCAACTAGAAAGAAGACGAATGTCAAGGATGACATTAAATTAGCAGGGAAGAGTTTGACAGATAGAAGCTGCACTGTTTAGAATCATCCAGTAACCATAGGGGCTTAAATGGTTATAGCAGACAGAACGTGGTTAGTTCAGCCCCAGGGGATACTGGGAAATTTGTTTCTGTGTCCAGGACATCCAAGAGTAAGGTGCGTTAGAGAGTCTCCTGTCAGACTGAAATCAGACAAGCTGAATAGACAGGTTCTTCCTGGGAAGCGATTGCTATAATCAGGACAGCCAGGAGCATCTTTATTACCTCAAGATAGAAGTGAGAGAGCTATGGCACGGACTCATCCCTCCTTACCTTCACCTCACTGCATGAGCAAGGTACAGTTTTGCTTAGGTTAAAACACTGCCTTTGAAGAGAAGTTATCTGTGAAGAGACTTTTATAGACCTAATGGAAAAGGGAAGAATTAACATGGTAGAAGAGAAAAATGTGCAATTTGAAGTACATAGTGTTATATAATATGATGGCTACAATATATTAAGAGGATAAAAATTTTGATGGGAGGAGTGCCTCTTTAAATGTAACCCTTTCCTGACCTGTGACGCCATGTAGGCATCATGAAAGTCGGTGCCTTCCCGACCTGTGACGCCTATGTGGCGTCATGGGGAGATCGCGTTCCTGCGGGTCGGGTGACCGGGGTCACTGAAAGGTCACCTGACCTGCAGGCACAGGAGGCTTTGTGCTTCACCCCTGGGGGGGGTTGCTTTGCCCCCCCGTGGCTACGATCACTCTGAGTGGCTGTTGAAAGTGAAACAGCCAATCAGAGCGATAGTAATATTTCACCAATGAAACTTGGTGAAATATTACAATCCAGCCATGGCTGATGCTGAAATAGCATCGGCCATGGCTGGAGACACTAATCTGACCCCCCCACTGACTGATGGGGCGATCTGCCCCCGCCACGACTGACGGCGGCGATCTGCCGCCGCCGTCATTATCTACTCCCCCTCCCCTTCTCTCCGCTCACCCCGCCTTCCGATCCCTCCCCTTCACCCCACCTTGTACTTTCCGAGGTCCGATGGCTCGATGTCCCTCCCGGTGTCCCGCCGTCTTCGATGATGGGCGCCGCCATCTTCCAAAATGGCTGGCACATGCGCAGTGTGCCCACCGACTCTGCCAGTCGGCAGATTCATTCATTCACTCCAGGTACATTTTGATCATTGTGATAGACCCTATCACAGTGATCAAAATAAAAAAAATAGTAAATAAAACCCCCCTTTATGACCCCCATAGGTAGGGACAAATATTCAAATAAAGAAAATATATTTTTTTTATTTTTCCATTAGGGTTAGGGTTAGAATTAGGGTTGGAATTAGGGTTAGGGTTGCAATTAGGGTTAGGGTTGCAATTAGGGTTGTAGTTGCAATTAGGGTTAGGGTTGAAATTATGGTTAAGATTAGGGTTAGGGGTTTGTTGGGGTTAGGGTTGGAATTAGGGTTAGGCTTGTGGTTAGGGTTGGGATTAGGGTTAGGGGTGTGTTGGGGTTAGGGTTGCGATTAGGGTTAGGGGTAGGGTGGGGTTAGGGTTGTGGTTTGGGGTTAGGGTTGGAGTTAGAATTGAGGGGTTTCCACTGTTTAGGCACATCAGGGGCTCCTAAATCGCGACATGGCGCCACCATTGATTCCAGCCAATTTTGCTTTCAAAAATTCAAACGATGCTTCCTCCCTTCCAAGCTCCGACGTGTGCCCAAACAGTGGTTTACCTCAACATATGAGGCATCAGCGTACTCAGGAAAAATTGCACAACAACTTTGGGGGTCTAATTTCTCCTGTTACCCATGGGAAAAAAAATTGGGGGCTAAAAAATTATTTTTGTGGAAAACAAATTTTATTTTCACGGCTCTGCGTTATAAACTTCTGTGAAGCACTTGGTTGTTCAAACTGTTCACCACACATCTAGATAAGCTCCTAGTTTCCAAAATTGGGTCACTTGTTGGGGGTTTCTACTGTTTAGGCACATCAGGGGCTCATAATGCCCGCAGACCATTCCATCAAAGTCTGCATTTCAAAACATCACTACTTCTCTTCCGAGCCCCGACATGTGCCCACGCAGTAGTTTTCTCCCACATATGGGGTATCAGTGTACTCAAGACAAATTGGACAACAGCTTTTGGGGTCCAATTTCTCCTGTTACCCTTGTAAAAATAAAAAATTGCGGGCTGAACAATCATTTTTTTGAGGAAAAAAAATATTTTTTATTTTCACGGCTCTGCGTTATAAACTTCTGTGAAGCACTTGGTTATTCAGAGTGCTCACCACACATCTAGATAAGTTCCTTGGGGGTCTAGTTTCAAAAATGGGGTCACTTGGGGTCACTTGGGGGTTTCCACTGTTTAGGCGCATCTGGGGCTCTCCAAACGCGACATGATACCCGCAGACCATTCCATCAAAGTCTACATTACAAAACATCACTATTTCTCTTCCGAGCCCCGACATGTGCCCACACAGTAGTTTGTTTTCTCCCACATATGGGGTATCAGTGTACTCAAAACAAATTGGACAACAGCTTTTGTGGTCCAATTTCTCCCGTTACCCTTGGGAAAATAAAAAACTTGTGACTAAAAGATCATTTTTGTGGGAAAAAAATAGGACCTTTTATTTTCATGCCCGGGCATTATAAACTTCTGTGAAGCACTTGGGGGTTCAAAGTGCTCACCACAGATCTAGATAAGTTCCTTAGGGGGTCTAGTTTCCAAAATGAGGTCACTTGTGGAGGGTTTCCACTGTTTAGGCACTTCAGGGGCTCTGCAAACTGAACATGACACCCATCAAAGTCTGCATTCCAAAATGTCATTACTTCCTTTCAAAGCCCTGCCGTGCACCCAAAAAGTCCCCCCCCCCACATATGGGGTTTCAGCGTACTCAGGACAAATTGGACAACAACTTTTGGGGTCCAATTTTCTTGGGAAAAATAAAAAATTGGGGACTAAAAAATCATTTTTATGTAATTTTTTTTTCACACCCAGGCATTATAAACTTTAGTGAAACACTTGGAGGTTCAAAGTGCTCACAACAGATCTAGATAAGTTCCTTAGGGGTCTAGTTTCCAAAATGGTGTCACTTGTGGGGGGTTTCCACTGTTTAGGCACATCAGGGGCTCTCCAAACGCAACATGGAGTACAATCTCAACTCCAGCCAATTTTGGTTTGAAAAAGTCAAATGTCGCTCCTTCCCTTCCGAGCCCTGCCGTGCACCCAGACAGTGGTTTTCCCCCACATATGGGGTATTGGCCTGCTCAGGAGAAATTGCACAACAACTTTATCTGTCCATTTTCTCCTTTTACCCTTGTGAAAATAAAAAAATTGCTTGTAAATGATCATTTTTGTGACTAAAAAGTTAAATGTTCATTTTTTCCTTCCACGTTGCTTCAGCTCCTGTGAAGCACCTGAAGGGTTAATAAACTTCTTGAATGTGGTTTTGATCAGCTTAAGGGTGCAGTTTTTAGAAAGGTGTCACTTTTGGGTATTTTCAGCCATATAGACAACACAAACTGACTTCAAATGTGAGGTGGTCCCTAAAAAAAATGGTTTTGTAAATTTTGTTGTAAACATGAGAAATCGCTCGTCAACTTTTAACCCTTATAACTTCCTAACTAAAAAAAAATTGTTTCCAAAATTGTGCTGATGTAAAGTAGACATGTGGGAAATGTTATTTATTAACTATTTTGTGCCACATAACTCTCTCGTTTAACAGAATAAAAATTAAAAATTTGAAAATTGCGAAATTTTCAAAATTTTCGCCAAATTTCCAATTTTTTCACAAATAAACGCAAAAATTATTGCCCTAAATTTACCACTAACATGAAGCCCAATATGTCATGAAGTAACTGTCTCAGAATCGCTAGGATCCATTGAAGCGTTCCTGAGTTATTACCTCATAAAGGGACACTGGTCAGAATTGCAAAAAATGGCTAGGTCATTAAGGTCAAAATGGGCTGGGTCATGAAGGGGTTAATCATTCGTATTTGTATCCCTTTATCTATGATAGGTCTGTTTAGTTTCCATTAGGGCATCTGCCAAATGATGGACTTTAATTGACACCAAACAGCCCCCATTATGGTAAAGTTATATTAGTTTCCATGACCGTCCTTGAGTCTGACATTTAAAATATAGGAAACAGGGATGAATATCGCTATTTATCCCTTGTATTGTGTAAATGGTCTAAAAAAATGAATAACTCTATATCTAACTTTGAAAATGCACTCCATGTTGAGCCTCACCCCTAAAGTACATCACTTTTTTTTAACTTTTGCCAGTACTTTTTGGTGAAAGAGGGAGGGTACTTTAGGAGTCCTGTTACCTTAGTCTCTCACCTTTTCCTTTATTTGGGTGCTGATTGTTCATTGATGTGTGTGAGGGGGGGGAGGGTACCATCAGCTTCATCTGTCTAGGTCACCAAAGTCTCTTGTACCGGTCCTGTCCCCACGCCTCCATGTCTCACGGCTGGTCAACAGCCTCAACACATGCATGGATTACCTAACAGGCAGTCTATGCATGTGTTGCTGCTGTCGAACAGCAGCAAGACATACAGGTGCACTGACTCTAACATATATTTGAGCACGCTGAAGACACTGTTAGCACACCCATAACACCTTATACAAGCACGTTCGCTCATCAGTAGTGTTAGACTATTTTTGCACCTCCCATAATATTGACAAGAAACAAAGATGCACATGATCTACAGCCTTTCCATTCATGGGACCCTGTATTTGAGATAGAGAGTCCTACCTATTGCGTCTATGTAAATTTATGGCATGAACTGTGGATATGCCATAAATGTTTGGGATGAAAATACCCCCTTATGTTATGTGCACATGACGTCTTTCAAATTCAGACAACCCATTGAGTTTTGCAAGCAGAAGCTTCAGTAAACTCTGACATTTTTTTCCTTTATAATACCCTATAATACCCTGGTACTGTACGATGTGCATTTTTGGTCTTGCTCATCGACTTCACTCTCCGCAATCGCTGTCCTCCTTCCCTGATTCATGTGTATGGCGTGTCATACATCATCCGTACAGCATCCCAATCTTGCTCCTGCGGGGGTGTAAGCATTTTTTTGTGTAATTTTTCTCGGTTGTTTCCGGAGTGTTTTACGATAAATTTTTTCCCCCCGACTGTGGTCTTTTGGAGGGTTCTCCCAATAGCTTTTATAATAGTTTTTTAATTGGGCAAAAACAATGGCAAAAAGCTCCAAAAAATCATGGAGTCTTTTGAGTTTTCTCATTGAGTTGTATTGTAAAGTACAGAGTGTTTTCCAAGTGGAAAATGTCTGAAGAATGCACAAGTCGCCTCTTTTAACAGCTTGGTGACTTTGAAAACCTGAAGTGGTTAAAAGATGGTCAAAAGACTGAACATATGAACAGTAAGTCGTTACATCAGCATGCTCATTCTTAGGAGCGTTTTCTGGTAGTTTCCGTAGCAGAATCCACCTGAAAAAGACATCGAGTATGTGGCGCCCCTGAGGGTTCAGTCGCCACAGAGGTATTGCACCTCATCCAGAGGTGTGGTACCCCATTCTCAGGTAAGGAGGGAGCACCACCCTGGACTCTAACACCTGCACCCAACACAGACTATAGCAGCCGGGCACCCTGGAGGCAGTGGTATCTTTTTATATGCCTCAGCTACAAGCCACAGTTATATTCTCTGAAAAGGTAGCCATAAGGGTGCATGGAGACGCAGAGAGAACGTCATCTGACAAGGTCCACAGCTACTGGATTAGGACACTGACTGTGAGATGTTGGACAGGAAGGAACGACGGAAAGTCAGCACAGTGAGACGGCCGAGAAAGGAACATATTGAAGGGAGTCCTGGAAAGATGTATCCTAATCTACCTGGGAGTTTGCTGAGCCCCTCACATGGAGGACATGGCACCAAGCGGGTATCTGTGCGCACCAGAACTGTGAGTAAAGCTGTAATGTATGTAGTACAGTTCATATAGCGTCTTGTGCTTGGGTGCGATGAAAATACATGAGACACAGGTTTGATATAGAAAGTCTTGTATTACTTCATACAAGTTGGCAAAAATAGTCACACAGTTTGCAGACACAGAAGCAGGAGACACAGCAGGCCAGAGTAATCTAAGCTCAGCAATCACTCTCCACAACAGGTTCAGGATCTTCTTCTCTGTTACCGTAAGTCCATGCAAACGTGGGTCTTTCAAAGAGCAGGGTTCAGAGTCCACAAGTGCTTCAGAGTTCCTCAGTAGGAATAGCTGGAGTACAAGGTCCAAGGCTTTAGGAGTCAGGTCACAGGTTCACTGCAGGCTAGATTCTGAAGCACTGATTGCTCAGCTGTGGCTGCTTAAGAAGCAAAAGGAGAGAATCAGGGCGGGAACATGCAAGCTGGAAACTCCATTTTGACTGAGGGCAAGATAGCTGCAGCAAGACAGAAAGTAAAATGGCTGACGAACAAACTGAGTTTCAGGAACATGTACACAGAATCTTACATTACTCCCCCCTTAGGGACAACCTCCGGATGACCTCAGGCCAGGCTTGTGTGGGTACCTCTGATGAAACTGACGGAGCAAGCGAGGAGCATTAACGTTATTGACTGGTTCCCATGAGTTGTCCTCCACTGGGTAGCCCTGCCATTTAATCAGATATTGTAACTGATTTCTATACAACCTGGAATCTAAAATCCTTTCCACCACAAATTCTTCCTGACCATTGACTAGCACTGGGTCAGGGCAAGGAGAAGAACGTCCAGGAAACGTATTGGGTGTCGCAGCCTTTAGTAGGGATACATGAAAGACAGGGTGAATTCTCATAGTTCTGGGCAGTTGAAGACGACAAGCAACGGCACTTATAATTTTACTGATTTTATAGGGTCCAATGTACTTATGTCCCAACTTAGACGATGGAATCCTTAACTTAAGATTTCTGGTTGACAGCCAGACCAAGTCTCCTACCTTGAAAGCTGGTGCAGGTTTACGAAATTTATCTGCTGCTTTCTTGTACCTTTCCTGAGCCGATTCCAGATTCTCCTTTAGAAGATCCATATTCTTCTGTAAAGACGTGATTCTTTCAGCCACTGCTGGTAAAGGCGTTTCTATGGGAAATCGTGGTAGAATGTTAGGATGATAACCTAGATTAGAGTAAAAAGGAGACTGCTTAGTGGAGGCACTCTGAGAGTTGTTATACGAGAACTCAGCTAATGGAAGTAGATCCACCCAATCATCCTGTAGGTGGCAGATAAAGCAGCGGAGATACTGCTCCAGGGTTTGATTGGTTCGTTCGGTCTGTCCATTAGTCTGGGGATGAAAAGCAGAAGAAAGGTTTACTTTAATGTCCAATGCTGCACAGAAATTTTGCCAAAACCTAGAAGTGAATTGCACCCCTCGATCCGAAATAACCTCATCCGGTACTCCATGTAAGCGAAACACATCTTTAATCATCAAATCTGATGTCTGTTTTGCAGTGGGTAAGCCGACACAAGGGATAAAATGAGCTGCCTTTGTTAGACGGTCAACCACCACTAGAATGGTGTTCTTCCCTTGAGAGGTTGGTAACTCCACAATGAAGTCCATAGAAATGGATCCCCACGGGCGGGACGGGGTGGGAAGAGGCTGTAACAGACCAGTTGGTGAGGAGCGAGGTGTTTTGCATCTTGCACAGACTTCACATGAAGTGACATAGTTTAAAACATCCTTCCTGCAAGTGGGCCACCAAAAGAAACGAGAGAGAAATTCGTGTGTCTTTAGAATTCCTCTATGCCCAGCTATCTTGGAATCGTGAATGAGTTGCAATACTCTCAATCTGACTGTTTCAGGAATATACAGGCGTTGTCCCTGAATCCACACACCATTCTTAAAGACAAGACTTACGTCCCTTGGGGGTTGTGCCAAAAAGGAATCCGCATGGTATGCTTCCTTGATGTCCTTAAGTAGGTCTTGATTATGAATTACTCCTAGGAATCTAGAGTCAGGAAGAATAGTCTTAGGAGGAGTAATTGGACGTGTCTCTGCTGAGTAAATCCTAGAGAGTGCATCAGCCTTTCCATTGCGCGATCCTGGTCTATAAGAAATGATAAAATTAAATTGGTTTAAGAAAAGATTCCAGCGAGCCTGGCGAGGAGTCAGGCACTTAGCCGACCTGATAAACTCAAGGTTACGATGGTCTGTCAGGACGACTATTTGCTGTGCAGCTCCCTGAAGAAGGTGTCTCCATTCTTTGAAGGCGGCAATAATGGCCAACAACTCTCTATTGCCCACATCGTAGTTCCTCTCAGCCGAAGACAACTGCTGGGAAAAGAAGGCACAGGGATGCAAGACATTCTTCTCACCTGTTCTCTGAGAGAGTATAGCTCCAACGGCACAGTCTGAAGCATCCACCTCTATTATGAAGGCAAGCTCGGGGTTGGGATGTACTAGGATAGGTGCAGTGGTAAATTTATCTTTTAGACGGGAAAATGCTTCCTGGGCTTGGGGAGTCCAGGAGAACCTAGACTCTTTCCGGGTAAGTTGGGTGATAGGTGACACTACCTCAGAGAAATTTCTAATGAAACGTCTATAGAAGTTGGCAAACCCGATGAAGCGCTGTACCTCCTTCACATTTCTAGGACTTGGCCAATCCTTGATGGCTTGGGTTTTGCTTCCATCCATACTAATTCCTTGTGTAGACAGTACATACCCCAGAAATTGAATTTCGGTCCTATGGAATTCACACTTTTCAAGTTTGATGTAAAGATGATTTTGTCTTAGACGTTCCAAGACCATTCTCACATGTCCATGATGTTCCTCTGTGGAGTTAGAAAAAATTAGAATATCATCCAAATAAATTACCACGAATGTATCTAGGAGATCCCTGAACATGTCATTCACCAAGTGTTGGAAAGTGGCTGGGGCGGTACTCAGACCAAAAGGCATAACTAGATATTCAAAGTGTCCATAGCGTGACCTGAATGCAGTCTTCCATTCATCCCCAGGTCTAATACGGACTAAGTTATAGGCCCCACGAAGATCTAGTTTAGAGAAAATTTTGGCATGTCGCACTCTCTCCAATAACTCAGGGATTAAAGGCAATGGATAACGGTTTCTAATAGTAACCTTATTGAGTTCCCTATAGTCTACGCATGGTCTCAGAGATCCATCTTTCTTCTTTACAAAGAAGATGGGTGCACCTGCAGGAGATGAAGAGGGGCGTATGAAGCCCTTGGCTAGATTTTCGTCTATGTAATCCTTTAAAGCCTTTAGCTCGGGCCCCGCCAGGGGGTAGATCTTACCAAAAGGTATCTCTGCTCCAGGCAATAATTCAATTGGACAATCATATGGACGGTGAGGAGGAAGCGTTCTTCTTGTCACATAAATCCACATAGTCCTGGTATACAGCTGGTAGTTCAGGGACTGACATGGTTCCTTTAGGAACAGAGCAAGCTGAAACTTTTGGACTCATCTGTTTCTCTGGAAAGTGTAATTCCTTGGTCTCCCAGTTAATGGTAGGATTCTGAGCCTGCAGCCATGGTAGCCCTAGAATAATGGGAAAGTGGGGAGAAGAGATAAGCATAAAGGACAGTTTCTCTTGATGATCTTTACCCATAAGAACCCTCAAAGGCTCTGTATCCTGATCCACTGGTCCAGAGGTCAGCAGGGAGCCATCCACAGTTTCCATCTGTACTGGAGTAGCCTTCTTCACTGAACGTATCCCCTGTTTCAGAGCAAAGGAGACATCCATAAAATTTCCACTTGCCCCTGAGTCGATCATAGCAGAGCTAGACACCCAAGCTGAGTCAACCCAGAGTTTGATGGAAAGAAAGCAATGAGAATTGTTTTTCTTACAACTCAGCTGGGACACCGCTGAGGAAACTTGAAAAATGGCAGCGTTTACACAGTCAACGTCCTCAGAGGTAACGGAGTTTAAGTCCGAGAAATCAAGATCTGTTGCTGCAGATCTCTCTGGAGCCTGAGGCTCGGACCTGACAGATCCCCTCTCGCAACACTCACAATGAATGAGTGCTGCAGTAGTCTTACGAGAACGGCTGGGGCAGTTTATAACCCCTCTCTGCCATCAGACGTACTATTCCGTCCATGTGACCCTGGACCTAATTCCCATGGACGGAATAGTACGTCATGCCCTTTAATGCGACATCGCGACTAAAGTCGCGGTGATCGCATTAAAATTCCGACGCCATCTTACCTCTAGGAAGATGACTTCGGCATCCCGGGCTGCATCCTCCCCTCTCCGGCCTCCCGATCGCTGTGATTGGCTGTTCAATTCTGAACAGCCAATCGCAGCCTTTCTCACTGTTTCAGCCAATCAGATGGGCTGAAACAGTGAGATCCCAGGCTAGGATCGAGTACCGATGTACTCGATCTTAGGCCTGGGTCTAGCACTATGCAGACCCCCCTGGATTGGCGCGATCGCCGATCATATCGATCGCGCCAATCGCAGGGCACAGAAGCGGTATTACCGCGCTGTGCCCTGCCGGTTCCTGCTGGATCGGTGCTATAAAAGCACTGATCCTAGGTCGGAACATAGGACAGGCCTAGCAGGGCCTGCAGGAGCTGATTGGCGCAATCGATGTTATCGTCGATCGCGCCAATCGCAAGGCACAGCCGCGGCGCAGGAGCGCTGTGCCTTGCTGCTGACATGCCGGATCGGTGCTGTAATAGCACCGATCCTGGCTGGATCGGTGCTGTAAAAGCACCGACCCGGCTGTGGAGGCTCAGGACAGGCCCTGTAGGGCCTGCAGGAGCTCATTGGCGCGATCGATGACATCGTCGATCGCGCCAATCACAGGGCACAGCAGCGGTCTGATCGCTGTGTGACCGCGCTGTGCCCTGCAGGTGACCTGGCTGCTGCCCTGGCTGTGACCTGCCTAGGATCAGAGCTGTGAGCTCCGATCCTGGGCAGGTTGCCAGGGTAACCAGGAGAGCTCTGATTGGTGGGATCTTGTTATGATGGATCCCACCAATCACAGGTCACAGAAGCGAATTGACCGCTCTGTGACCTGTCTCACCTGGCTCTGACCTGTGAGTGACCGTTCTGCAGGGGTCCTCACACTTGCTGAGGATTCCTGCAGAGCGGTCATACAACAGATCTCTCCTGTGCTGGGCCTTGTAGTGCTGAAGACAGAAGAAAAGAAGACAGAAGAAAGAAGAAAAGAAGATAGAAAAAAGAAGAGAGACTACAACCGTAAGTGTTGATCCCTCTCTTCCTCCCTCCCCATCCCCCTTCCCCCTCTTTTTACCCCCTCCACCCCCCCTTTGCGCCGCCTCCGTGCGCACACCCAGCCGCCGAGCGTTGATTGGTGACGCATTTCACCGATCAACACTCGTGCTCTCAGCCCCCTTTGCGCCACCTCCGTGCGCACACCCTGCAGCCGGAGAACTTTGATAAGTGACGCAGTTCACTTATCAGAGCTCGCGTCCGGCGGGTTTCCTTTTTTTCACCCCCCCTTTGCGCCGCCTCCGTGCGCACACCCAGCCGCCGAGCGTTGATTGGTGACGCATTTCACCGATCAACACTCGTGCTCTCAGCCCCCTTTGCGCCACCTCCGTGCGCACACCCTGCAGCCAGCGAACTTTGATAAGTGACGCAGTTCACTTATCAGAGCTCGCGCCGGCTGTTTTCCTTTTTTTTTTTTTCACCCGCCTTTGCGCCGCCTCCGTTTCCACATCTAGCAGCCGCCGAATTTTGATAAGTGACTCAGTTCACTTATCAGATCTCGTGCCGGCTGTTTTCCTGTTTTTTTTTTTCACCCCCTCCCTGCGCCACTCCCTTTGCGCCACATCTAGCAGCCGCCGAACTTTGACAAGTGACACAGTTCACTTATCAGAGCTCGCGCCGGCTGTTTTCCTTTTCTTTTTTTTTCACCCCCTCCCTGCGCCACTCCCTTTGCGCCACATCTAGCAGCCGCCGAACTTTGACAAGTGACACAGTTCACTTATCAGAGCTCGCACCGGCTGTTTTCCTTTTCTTTTTTTTTTTTCCTTTTTTTTTCACCCGCCTTTGCGCCGCCTCCGTTTCCACATTTAGCAGCCGCCGAATTTAGATAATGGACGCAGTTCACTTATCAGATCTCGTGCCGGCTGTTTTCCCTTTTTTTTTTTTTCACCCCCTCCTTGCGCCACATCTAGCAGCCACCGAACTTTGATAAGTGACGCAGTTCACTTATCAGAGCTAGGGCCTGCTGTTTTAGACTTTTCTTTTCACAGGCATTTTTTTCTCCCCATTTTTTTTTTCTTTTAGATTTTTCTTTTCAGCATAGTTTACCCAAGCACTATCCCCCCCCCACACATACACAGTTATCAATAAAGTACACCCAAGCACCACTTTTACAAAAAAATGTCCCACCGTCCCGTTCGTCCCAACAGCGCTATTCATTGGAGGAGGCTTTAACGCTTTTCTTCCCTCCGACACTGAAGCGAGGGAGGATCCCACATTTCTTTATTTTTCAGATTCCTTTCCCCCTCCTCTTCCTCTTCCCCCTCCTCATCTTCCCCCTGGGTCCTGGGGAAAACCACCACGCAGACCCCCAGGACAAAAGATGGGGCATCTGCCCCCATTCCAGAAGACGAAGATGAAGCCGAAGCCGAACCAGCGCAACCACTGCGGATCCCGTGTGGACCTCGCCCCCCGAAAATTACGAGCCACTGATTCCTGATTTTGTGGCAGAATCAGAATCAGGTTTGACACCACTGGCCTCACAGAAATAGACTTTTTCAAAGTCTTTTTCTTGAGGATTTTATTAACCCATGGTGGAGCAAACAAATTTGTAAAGCTCGTCAATTTTTGGAGCAAAACCCCCCTTCATCATTTTTCTAACTGGTCTCCTGTAGACGCAGTTGAATTGATGCAGTTTTGGGGCCTGGTCCTTCACACGGGGATCTTGAAGAAGCCCGAAATTCGGCAATATTGGAGTGTTGATATTTTATATAAAAGCTCCAGTGTTCCGAATGGTCAGGCCCGGACGCGTTTGAGGCCCATCCAGAAATTCTTGCATTATACGATAATGCACAGTGTCCCGCACGAGATGACCCCAACTTTGGGCCGTCTGTTCAAAGTTCGGCCCGGGCATCGAACACTTCAACAAAAAGTTTGCTGAAGTGTAAAGTGCCCAAAAGGGACATTTGCGTGGATGAGTCCTTGGTTCATTTTAAGGGACGGCTCGGAAATTTCCCTCGTACCTGCCCACAAGAGGGCAAGGTAAAGGAAATCAAAATCTACAAACTGTGTGAGAGTACCTCAGGGTACACTCATGTTTTAGAGTTTACGAAGGAAAGGACACCAGGATTGAACCCCTGAGTGTCCCCCTGTCCTGGGGGTGAGTGGGAAATTGTGTGGGATTTGGTTCACCCCCCTGCTGGATAAAGGTTATCACCTCTACACCCATAATTTTTATACCACTCCCACTCCCCAAATCCCTCTTTGCGCGTGGTACCGCAGCCCAGGTAACGTCCGCAAAAATCAGAAGGGCCTCCCGAAGACGCTGCTTGGGCGATGCTCAGAAGGGTGGAGCAGAGCCCAATGTAGCGACCACCTTCTGGTGGTCAAGTAACAAGGCAAGAGGGATTTTCCTTCCTTGACCACCATACACGTGGGTGGCACGCCCCAGACGTACGGGGTACCTCAAAGGTCCGCAAACCCGGCGTGTACT